>APFE031622522.1:61609-80233 GCA_000404065.3 Pinus taeda
ACCAAGGGTTAAACATAAGGAACCCCACGTGTGCACGCTTTACTGCCTTGAAGTGTGTGCACTAGGGGTACGCACCTCATGAATGGGTAACCTGCGTGTCTGGACGCGGTCCCTGCACGGTGTACCTGCGGGTACGCATCTTCTGAAATGTTCTCCTCCGTACTTCTTAATTCTCATCATATTGAGAGCCATGCCATGGGTGTTGCCATCAAGTACAACATCTGTAACATATAACCATACCAGAAACATAATGCCAACAAAGAATAGGGTTTTAACATTTGTCCATGCCAAACCCTTTAGAAGACGTGGCCTATTTTATAAAAATTTATATTGCATATGAGTGGTGACATGAAATCATATAAATCCAATATATTCCCCTCCTCCGCCACTTCCTGCATGACCACACTATTAATCTACCATATTTCTTTCTTAGAACCATGTAGACCCTAGGTACCTAGCCATAGACATTGAACTTGCCCCATAATTCCATTTTCCATCATGGCCTTACCAAATTAATCATGGAACAAGCTTTGTATAGAGAAGGAAGGACGTGGGAGGAAGTTTTCCAGGAAATGACTATAATCCTATTAGTTGCATTTCCAGTGGAACCAACTTCATAGCATGAACCCACAAAGGCTACAAGTCCACTAGGAAGTGGTGACATTGGAATTCCAGAGACCCATGATATTGACATTATCAAAACTATAGTAGGAGGATACATCAATGTGATCCCCTTAGCTACAAAATATCATCTTGTTCCTATTGAAGAAGAAGGGTCAAGTTTTGTAACTCCATAGAGAGAAGGAAACCATCACAATAATTTAGAGATAAGAGGAAGCAAGCTAACAACTAGGATGGTTAGAGGAAATGATAAAGATAAAAGAAATAGCTATATATACTCTTTCCAAAATCATTGTTGCTCCATAAGAACCAACAAAGATACATGAAGTTGTAGCACAAGAGATGGATGATACCCCTCTTGATACACAAGAGCGAATAGGAAGAGGATGACCCTATGTTTCGAGAGGTTAGGAAAAATGCACATGATATCCCACAATAACTATCAAGGAGCACCATTGGAGAAATATTTGACTTTTTTCTAAATTTTATGGTGAAGATGAAGAATTAGAGTTGGATGTTGCTAAGGAGATAATCGTTGCCACTCAAGAGGGGGAAACTACCACAACTCCTAAGGAACAAAAAAATTTAAGCATTTTACACACTTTTCCTCTATATATCTAATCTTTATTGGGTCATTATATTAATTTTCATCCATTTCGATACTTTTAGAGTGGTAAAAGTGGAGGAATCAACTCACAAGACCTTTTCTATTGGTGTGACCTAGATTGGTAAATCAAGTTCTAAGATGATTTAGGAGAATTTGGAGGCATAAAATGACATTTTTTGGGGGTAAAACTTGGCCACATTAGTGAAACACCTATTTTTCGTTCTTTGAAGATAGAGATCTTTCCAGCAACACAAGAATCACATCAATTAAAGTCCATATGCAAAATTTATGCCACTCAAAAGTTGACCTTCCTATTTCCATGACCATATTTTGAGAAGATGCCATTCCATCCCCCATTATTAATAGAAAATGGTATAATGATTCCTTTATGATGAAGAATACTCTAGAATATTCCATATTGTAATTGTGGTTAATATTTGAGGTAGTCAAACCTAACCACTAGTAGGCTATTAAGTTGTGTTATAACTAGGCCACTAGGGGGAAAATGGGCTCCATTCTTTTTGAGTGCATTTGTTCAATATATGAGAAAAAATAACCAAGAGGGATAGGAGATAGAACACATAGACAAGATTTGTGTATGGTAGTAGTCCATGGGCAACATGTCATACTTCTTTTTACTTGCACCCATTTTCTATTCGAAGAAGGAGACCAGAGCAACCTCACCTTTCAATTTGGTTTTCTACCGAAAGGGTCTCCCAGGTCATATCTTGTGTCAAATCATGGTTTGTGAGTTTTTATTTCATTTCTCTCTATTTCTCGTATAATTTTAATTTTCATTCATATGTCATTAACAATAATCTACATATTCGTAAATCTAAAGAGAAACAAAACCCTAATAGTGTAGATATTGGATTTTTATGATTAGTTTTATCAAATGTCTTGTGACAAACTATATAATGTAATATCCATGGAAATTTATGTATCATATTGATATAAAAGCCAGATCCTTTTGGGTATATTGTGGATCTTTTATGGGGATCTAGATCAACTAAGCCAAAAGTCATAAGACCCTAATCATGGGCGATGAATATGTGTGACTATCATGATGATCTTGTAAAAGAGAGATTTTCATGATTGAAAGCACAAGTTATAGGTATAATCGATAATATTATTATCCTAGTGATGACCTAGAGAAACAACCTTAGGATATTTGGAGAAGATGGGGATTCTAATGAAAATGATAGAGTAGAGGGAGATTAGGAGATTAGAAAGAATAAAGAAGCAAACAAAGAAAATGGCCAAAAATGATCAACCCAGTTGAAGTGCCATGAACAATTCAAGGTCCCTATTCAAAATGTAATTGAAGTTTGATTTTAGGTCGTATCAAGCTAACAGTGATTCTTTGAATCTAAATCACTGGTTGCGACAATAATAAGCTTATTTCACTGTCAATCATGTTGATTAAGTACACAATATTTCATTTTTGCAACAGAAATCAGAGGGTCATGCCCTCACTTGGTGGGAAAGGCACATGGAAACCCTAATGTTGGAGGGAGAACCCCTAGTGACTAAGTGTGAGGACTTCAAAACCATAAAAAAATCAAATTTTTTCCCTATTCAGTATGTAGAGGACTAGTGCAATTGGTGGCACTACTTCAGGAAAATGAAAGGAAAGATAACGTACAAGAGTACACCACAAAGTTCAAAAACATGGACATAATGTTAGGTATCTCCTCAAAGAACCCAAATGTACTCCTCAAGTATCTAGGGGGTATGCACAACCATTGGTAAAATCAAGTGATGTTTTTCAATCTTAGATAAGGGGATGGTGCTTATGTATAGGCACAATACATGGAGAACATATGCCTAAAGAAAGGGTAATCAATAGGATCCAATGAGAAGGAGAAACAAGATGATTTTAAGGAGGAGAAGAAGAAGTGGAAAGGGGGAATTTAAAAACATGGTAGCCACTACATACTAGTGCAAATATCCTAGAAACCAATGTAACATTGACATTCATACATAGGATAAGCATTGGAAGTTACATCTAGAGCTTAACCCAAAGAGAAAAAAGAAAGATAATAAGAAGAAACTCATGGTCACCAATTCAAGCAACCAAGTTGAAAGAACTTCGGATGTGGATGAGATGATTTTATGTATGTTGATGTAGAAGGAGGTGAATGTAAGTTTCATTTAGTAGCACGAAGAGAAATAAATGACCAAACTCTTCCACATAAAGATATAGATCAAGAAGACAAAGATGAATTCCCTATTTGATGAAAGCTCGCAGACCAATCTCGGTGTAGTAGAGTTGATCAACAATTCAGGTTAGAAGTTCATTATATTCCAAGGCCATATCCATTGGGATGGGGAAATAAGGATGCAAAGCTAAAAGGTTAAAATAAAGTGTAAACTTAGATTTTATATTACTGTTGATTTTCTTGATGAAGTAGAATTATATGTGGTTCCCCTTAATGTATGTAGAGTGGTTTTTTTAAGTCCCTACATGTACATGCCAGATGAAATATTCATGCACAGAGACAACGAGTATCGGCTTATTAAGGATGGAAAATCATTTACCATCAACGTGCATAAAGGGAAGTCAAATTTTTTACTTGTAAGTTCCAACCAAGGAAATAAATTGATTAGTTATAGTAAGAGGTATGTTTTATTATTTTTAAGGGAAAATCAATTTGTAGAAGAATATATAAGAGGAAATTCATCCCTAGAAGGGTGTACTAATAAATAGAAACAATATCAGCAAGAGTTTCTATAGGGTTATAGCGATTTGTTACAGGAGCCTAAACAATTATCATCTAAGAGGGAAGTGGAGCATGAGATTCAACTATTATCGAATTCCCCATTTCCAAATATTGGGTTTTACAAGAATTGTTTTATCGAAGCAAGTGATAAGAATAAACGGTTGTAATGGATACTATAATAGGGTGTCATTCAACTAAGTACATTACTATCTAGGTCACCCATCATCATTGTGCAAAAGAACGATGGGACTTGGTTGATGTGTATGATTAAAATGAATTGAGAAAAATCACGCTTAAGAATAGGTACCCCCTACACAAGGTAGACAATTAGTTGGATTAGTTGCAACAAGTGAAGTACTTCACCAAGATGGACTTAAAGTATGTATATCAGATGGTTTGAGTCAAAGAAGAAGATACTTGGAAAATTTCCTTCAAAACTAGGAAAGGTTTGTATGAGTTTTTAGTCATGTCATTTGTTCTATGTAGTGCACCAAGTACATAATTTATGAGTTTAATGAATGATATACTCTCTTCTTTTAGAAATTAATTTCTTATTATCTATTTGGATTATATATTGGTGTACATTGCTATGTAGGAGGAGCACATATCACATTTGACGTAAGAGTTGGAGACATTAAATAAGCATCATGTGCAGGAAAATATGAAGAAGTGTTAGTTTGCACAACAATATTTGGCGTATCAAGGGAATATGATAGGTGGAAGAGAGATGAAGATAGGTCCTTCCAAGTTTAACACCATCATGAAATGCTTAGTGCCTAAATTTTTTTCATGGGTTAAGATTTTCTTTGGGAAAACATAGTGCCTCAAGAAGTTCAAAGCCTCGTTTTCAATGGTAGCAGTGCCACTCCACCCCATAATAACAAGTTGTAAGTGTCTCCAATGTGAAAAAGTTCAGTAGAGCACCTTTAAAGAGCTTAATAAGAAAACTATTCAACCACCAATTATGTCATTACCATACTTACAACAACCCTTCAAAGTGGTGACAAATGTGAGTGGTTATGTTATGGGAGTGGTCTTGATGCAGGGAGGAAGGCATGTATGCTACCATTATGAAGTATTTCATGGGGAACTTATTCACTGTTCTACCTAAAACAAGGATCTATATGCCCTGGTGCAATTTTGGAAGAAGTAGAAGAACTATTTGATGGGAAAGGAGACAATGATCCACACAAATCACTAGCCACTATATTACTTTCAAGCCTATAGTAAGCTATAACAGACTAAACATTACAAGTGGATGGGGTTTTTGTAGTAGTTTCATTTAATGATTAAGTATATGAAGGGTAGAAAAAACCACTTAGCCAATATGCATTCAAGGATACACATGTCAAAGATCACATCTTTGGAAACTTTGATGTAGAAGGATCCATTCACCCAAGATGCATATAGAGAGGCATATTTAGAGGATGAGGGCTTGAAGGCGTTGTTTGAATAGTTGTAAAGTCAAATTCATGCACATGATGGCGACAACACTATTGAATACGATCCCTACAATTGGTTACTCTGCATGATGGATACGAAATGTGCTCCTAAAAGTGAGTTATTGTAGCTTATTAGAAAGTCTCACACCGCGAAGGTTGCAGATAACTTTGGAGAAGTTAAGATAATGTCCAACTTGCAGAGTTATGGTTGTTGACCCAAGATATAAGAACACGTAGCTAGGTTCATAAGAGGATGCATTATTTTTTATATCAAAAACCATAGTAACAAGAAATAGGGTCTATATCATCACTTAGTTGTACCCGCTCATCCTTGGGAAATCATTTCCATGGACTTCGTGGGAGCTTTACCAACAACCAGGAAGGGACATGACTACCTTTTCATGGTAGTTGATAGTTTCAACAAGGGTTGTGTTTTGATGCCCTATGAAATGACCATTAGTGCGAAATAAGTGACAAACCTATTCTTTGGATAGGTTTGGGTGCACTTTGTGATATGAAGGAGAATCGTTTCACATACAAACACACGATTTATCAATTCATTTTGAACTACATTATTGAAGAAGATGAGCATCAAGTTGAAAATGTATGCAACATTCCATGCATAGAAAAATGCATAGAGAAAAGTATTCAACATGAATTTAGTTTAAATTTTGAGGGGTTATAATCAGAAGCGTCCGAATACCTGGGATGAAAATATGTTATGTATACAACACTCTTCTAACATAACATTTCGCGCTTCTACTAGTAAGTTCCCATTTGAAACTTGTTTTGGATATTTGTTGCCTTCACCTTTAGACATTCCATATGGGCAACAACGAAGAGTGAGGGAGGATATTATAGTAGACACCTTGAGGGCTGAAAATTTTGTAAAGAAGATCATACATATCCATACACAAGTACAAGATGCATTGTAGATGCCACATAAAAAATATAATGGCATGCATGATAAACACAAAACAAATAAATCGCTTAAGGTTGGAGATAGTGTATGGCTATAGATGAATAAGGAGAGGTTATAGGGTCCCTATAGGAAATCAAGGATTTGTGGTATGTTCCCTTTGAGATACTTGAAAGTGTGGGTGATAATTCCTATTGAATCAGTCTACCACTATACATGTGAATTTATTCAGTTGTGAATGTAGATAATTTGAAACTCTATGAGCCTTCTATGATAGATCTGGAATAGGAAAAGGCCCTATCTTCTATGTAGGATTTAACACCGGTTTCTCAAGAATATTTGAAATAAGATACATTTTTTGAGAAGAGGTCCATAACTATGAAATAAGGGTAGCATGAAATTTCACAAATTGGGTTGAAAAGACAACTTCCAGCGAAAGATAAATGGTACTCTAGAGAGAAGGTGGAGGAAATATTTGCTCACCTCATTCAGTAGATGATTTTCATACCAAAAGCCTCCCAAAATGAGGAGGTGCGATTGATAATGGGTAATTATATTTTTTTGAATAAATATTTGTGCTTTTAGAGTAGAAAAAGTGGAGGAATGAACTGACACTAACATTTTTATTGATTAGACCCAATTTGGAAAATTGGGGTGTGAAACCTTCTGGGAACATTTGTAGGAATCAAACGATCTTTTAGGGCTAAAAAATTTACACTTTACTACATAAAATTCTTTTCATGTTCTAAACATAGACACCTTTTTGAATGATGTAAAAATGTGTCAATCTCAGTTTGTATGCAAAAGTTATGCCACTCAGATGTTTCCGTTCTAGTTTTCGCCACCATATACTTAGAAGATGCCATGTCAACCACCATTATTCATGGAAAGGGATCTATTAATGTGATTGTGATGAACAATAATATAGGAGATTCCATATTTTAAGTTTGATTTAGAGTTGAGGTAGTCAAACATAACCATTAGTAGATTATTGGGTTGCATTATAACTAGGCCACTAGGGAAAAATGGGTTCCATTCATTCTGAGTGCATTTGTTCCATAGATGAGAAAAAAAGCCAGGAGGGATAGGAAGTAGAGAATATAGATAAGATTTTTGTACTATAGTATCCCATTGTATACATACCTTAGCTCTTTGTAATCACAACCATTTTCTATTGAAAGAAAGAGAGCAATGATACCTCACCTTCCAGTTAGGTTTTCTCCAGAATGGGTTTCTTACCTCATATCTTATGTAAAATCATGGGTTCTGAGTTTTTATTTATTTATTCTCAATGTTGTGCATAATTGAATTTTCATGCATACACAATTAATAGTAATATAAATATCCATAAATCTAAAGATAAATAAAACCCTAATAGTGTAGATTTTAGATTTTTAAATATATTTTTATCAAAGGTGTTGTGACAAAGTGTCCAATGGAATAACCATGACACTTTACACATCAATACCTCATGTATTCAAAGAATTAAATTGTTGAGGATGAAACATTAGAAAATGAAATTGACCATTGAAATGATGAGGGATAAATTCAATGTAGGAAGGTCCTTTAAGAGTATAAACTATTTATCCTAAGTAGAGAATTCTATTCAAAAGAAAAAGCAGGAAACTTATAGGTGTTACACTGAACTGAAAATTGTACTGCAAACTGAAACTGAAACTGAAAAGAATTCTTGAAAATGATGCTCAGGGCACTGAGCTTATTTTCACACAACTGAAATGACTATAATATGAGGTAATAACAAATTTCCAATCCAACTAGTCACGCAGATCGCTACTAATTTGAAGCTTGCATTCCATTTCCCTAAATAGAAAAATAATCACAAAAGATGGAAACTCAAAATTCTGAGTGGAGCCTTCTTCATAATCCATAATCGACACAGAATTTAGTTTTATTAAAGGTTCCAAGAGGTTTTCAAAAGGATCCTCAAAATCATAGAGAATTGCTCTTTCTTATACTGTGGCAGAAAATAACTTCTCATATACTTCCTCCAAAGTGTATCTATCCCTTTTTGAATTTTCTGGCATTGTGCTTTCAAGTGATGTAAGATTATAAATACTATGTTTATCATCTAGCAGATGTAAAACAACTTGTTGTTCTTCAACATCTCCTCGAAACTCAATGATACAATTCTTTTGTATTGAAAAGGTGATTCACATAATTTGTTGACAATTATGTTCATCTTCATATGACTTTGGTTGAAAGTTTCTCGGTGCAGTTTCACTATATAAATTTCCCACACATACAACTTTAGAAATCTAAACTTGACAATATTCTCTTTGAAATAAAATTTCAAAAAGTGAGAGTTCAGAAGAAAAATTTGGAAGATGGTCCTCATCCCTAGCATGATAAGATAAAAATTTGCAAGGCTGATGTAAAGTATTAAGTATTGATTCCTAGGTGACTATATTATTTTCAATCTCATGGTTACTTAATAACTATACTTTTTTAATAAAGGAGTCTCCAATGTAACACAAAACATGGTCATCATCTGTATAAGAAGGTTGTTTCCCTGTTATGCTCATTTCCTCTTGCTTTCTGGCTTCATGAGTGATCTTATACTTTTCTTTCAACTCTTCAAATGTACCATAACATAAAGGTAAAGAGTTATTATGACTTTATTTCAAAACCTTAAATGTGGCATAACATAGGGGTAAAGAGTTACCATCAACATAATTGGCATTGTGTTCTTGATGTTCAATGTCTAAAATATATTCATGCTCATTTGTTTCGATATTTTCATCTTGTTTTTCATCGTTGTGATAAGTAACACACACATGGTGACTATTTTCCTAAAATGTCTAAAATTTAACATCCTCTTGCTAATAACCTTCCACTAGTTTTTGTTCTAAACTAGTTTCAAATGAATCCACAAAAAAACTAGTTTCTATCTTCTAGTGATGTGACCCAACAATCACTCCTTCCATATCTGCTTGAAAATAAGGTATCTTTTTTTGTCCACTAACAGTAGGTTTATCTTGAAAAATAATTACTTTCCTTATTTCAGCTTCCATTCTCAATCTTTTATTCAATAGTTTTATTTCCACATCAATAACACTTTTTTACAAGTCCTCCAAAGTGGAAGTGTTTCTTTCTCTGAGATAATAGGAAATCTTAGCATCAAAACCATCTAGATAACGAAGAATAACCAATCCTACGTGAGGTTTTATATTAGTAGGTATGGAATCATAAACACTATTGAATCTAATTGAGAAATCTTGGACTGTCTCATCGATCCCCTTTTAAGATTCCAGTACTCATCCATAATCTGAAATGGGTTCCTTTTAACCTCCCATATATTAAGGAAAATACGTTGAAACTATTAGAAATTAGGAATACTCTTAGTTTTCAAACTTCTATACCATTTACTAGCTTTTCCTAAAAGGCTTTGAGCAAACAACCTCAATTTGACATCTTCATGATCGACTTACTCCAAGTCAATGAAGTCAATGATTTTCTCTACATGTTTCCTTGATGTGATATTACCTATATGATCAAATTGAGGAAGCCTTTGATCATGGTTCTTCCATAGATCATGCAAAGCGAATGATAGATTTATTGGTGCATACAAGACAATGGTTATAACTGAGGTCTGAGATGAATTTGTATTAGCTGGAATATGTCTATTGTTTGGATCTTATTTACGACAACCAGTAGTAAGATGAGACGCATTTGCAGCTTCAAGGTAAGGACATAAATTCGCAGAGAGGGGCCAATGTGTGGATTCATCATCTTGATTTGTATTTAATAGACCAAAAAAATTCCTTAAGATACTTTCAAGAAAATACAAAAGGCGATAGACAAAACATAATACTATATATTGAAGTAAATTTAGGTTTAAATACCTGACTTTCGCATGTTGTCTTCCCATCTTTGTGTTGACAAGGTTTGTCCTACTTTGAATCTGATTTGAAGTTTCTTGGAGCTTTGTCTGTGAAGCCATCAAATATGGATCCTTTGACAGTGGATTCACCCTAAAAGTTTTGAAGCTCTAGATACTTTGAATGTGGAGTTTCCAGGTGAATGATATAACCTTCTTGTGTCTAATCACTGTCCACCATCAGTAATTAGATATGGAACTTGATATTCTTTTCTGAGGAACCTGAAATGTTTGATTCCCCAGTATGGTCTCCAGAATGTTAGCACTCTTTAATTTCCAAGGTTTTTAAAGAGAACATAGAGGTAACCACAACCACTTTGGGAGTTGGGAGTCTAGCCCTTCCAACTCTAGAGAGGGATCTCTCTGTCATATTTAGCTATGATCTTCTAAATAATATTAGGCTAGCTATGAGGTTCAGGTTTTGATTTTCAAATTGGTTTAGTTGATTAAATGTCTAAAACTTCCATAGAGCTATGGAGTCTACTCATTCAATAGGGATCTATCTCATATTTTCAAAGGAGTTTCACAAGGAAAGGTAGCTGAAATAACTAGATCTTCTAGAGTTAAATCAAATGTAACAAAAGAAAACATATAGGTTCAATTGAAGTTAAAGAGAAGTTAAGAATTCCTTAACATGATATTAGAAGAAAACATTTAAATTATTTACAGTGATAATCAAAGTGTATTTTTCAACAAATTTTGTTGATCAACTTTCTCTAAAATAATTCAGATTTAAGAGCACATAAGTATGGAAACAAATATGTTCTCGATTGTTTGATTGGTAGGGTGGGAAGTGAAGCAGGAGAAAAATGCGGAGCCATGGTTTTGAAGAGGTTCAGGGCTTGCTCCTAATCGAGGACCACAGAGGAGGGAGCTCCCCTCCCTCCTACAAAAGCATCGTTGCCTGCAAAGGAAAATCCCCTCTGGGTAAAGTCAGAGATTCTATGGAAGAGGAAAAAAGTAATAATGGAATGGAGACAGATGGGGGCAGGCCCAAGGAAAATGTCAGCACTAAAGACAAGGAGGAAGAAGACAAAAGCCAGGGAACAAGGAACAATAAAAAAACGGACCATGCAGACCCAAAATGGAGATTACTCCTAGAGTGGTGTTGAACGATCTTGCATTGCAGGCACACATGGAACATATGGGGACCTCACTGTAATCTGCAAGTTTATGGGATTATGGCCCATAGAAAAGGCTTTATAGATATGGATCAAGAATCACTGGAAACCAAAAGGAAGTATAGACTTTCATCTTGGATCAAAGGGATTTTTCACTGTGGTCTTCACAAACATTGAAGACAAAGACAAAATATTCGAAGGAGGACCCTACTTTTATGCAGCAGCTGGCCTCTTAATGCGACCTTGGACAATGAACTTTGTCCAGAGCAGGAAGATTTCACTTTGGTACCTGTCTGAGTAAGGCTCTATTCTCTACCTCTTGATTACTGGAAAACTGAATCGCTTGCTGCCATTGGCAATAAACTAGGGCATTTTGTCAAAGCTTCGGAAGCCACAAGAAGAGGCAAATACACTTCCTATCAAGGATCTGTGTAGAAATGGATCTATTAGGAGCTCTTCCAGATGAAGTCATCCTGGAAGTTTTTGATGAGGAATGGGTGCAAACCATATACTATGAGCATATCCCATTCAGATGTCATAAATTCCATGGACATGGAGACTTGTTTAGAGATTTCCCTCTTAGTGAAGTAGCCAACAAGGGCAAACCTAAGGAAACGAAGGACACAGATAGCTTCCAGAAATTTACAAGTAGAGGAAAAGGTGACAAAAAAGGACCAAAGCAGCTTCATAATGAGGGTCAAAAGGTAAGTGAAAATAGGTATCACGCACTAGAAGAGAATGAAGAAATGGCAAATGAAGGCCAATCTATCGAGGATGGCCCTAATGAAAAGGAAACGAAGAAGAAAGAAAACTTGTACCCAACACAAGAGACTGATAATAAGAAAGAAACTATAATGAGTGAAATAGAAGTAGAGATGGATCAGGAAATGACCCAGAGTGAAATAGATCTGGAGGATCATGAACTTTAGGAAATTCTAGAGAGGGAACATCTAGATCTGGAAGGGTTCCTGATGCAGGGATCCATGGGAAGGATAGATTCACTATCCCAAGAAGACTGCAACAAAATTCAACAGTTGTTCTTATGGAAAGGTCGGGAAAGAGGATTAGAGAAAGGAAAAGCCATTGAAAAGCAGGAATACGAAGGCATGAAAATAATGAAATCAACTCTAGAGTAGCTACTAGAAATGCAGGAATGAAGAGGGGAAGGAAAAAGTAGAAGGACCTCTTGATGGAGTATGGAAAGTTAATGATAGACTCGGGTAAGATGAAATACCTAACCAGTTACTCTTTTACAAATCTTTAAATATGAAGTTCACATCATGGAATATTAAAGGTATAGGTAGTAAAATGAAACAAAGAATGCTTAGTCCTAGAATGAAATAGGAAATGCTAGATATTATCTTCATCCAGGAAATGAAATGTTCCATTCAGAAAATAAAAAAAAATCATAGCAAATGGCTCAATAGATTTGATTTCCTAGAGGTTAAAGCTGAAAACACAGTGGGGGGAATTCTAACTCTTTGGAATCCCCAGAAAATCAATATAATAGATGCAAAAGCATCTAGAATTACTTATCAATGGTCATTCAACCAGCGGGGGATCCAAAAACCTTCCTAATCGCAAATGTTTATGGTCCTCAAGGAATAGATGACAAACTCAAATTGTTAGAATCCCTAATTGATCTCAGGAGTAGACAGGCTAGGATTCCTTGGATCATGGGAGGGGAATTTAATATGATCAAATCTCTTTCGGAAAAAAAGGAGGCACTAGAGCGCTAAACAAAGACTCCATAGCATTCCAATCTTTCACAAACAATATGAAATTGGTTGATTCAGAACTCAGCAATGGCCTTTTCACCTGGAACAACAAAAGAGGAGGTGATGCATAGGTGACCTCTAAATTGGACAGGTTCATGATATTAGAGGAGCTTTTGCTTACAAATAAAGAAATAACAACGAAAATCCTTCCCTTTGGAGGCTTCGATCATTGGCCGATTCAATTGGAAATCAAGGGTTTTATTTCTCCCAAGAACAAACCATTCAAATTCGAGAATATTTGGCTCTCCCACCCGGATTTCATCAATAACATCGAAAAAGGGTGGTATGAAGACTTACAATTCCAGGGCTCAAAAATGTACCTCCTTCGTAAAA
Source organism: Pinus taeda (assembly GCA_000404065.3). NCBI lineage: Eukaryota > Viridiplantae > Streptophyta > Pinopsida > Pinales > Pinaceae > Pinus > Pinus taeda. Next base: position 75,052 of record APFE031622522.1, read on the forward strand.
GACTAAAGCATGTCAAGTTCAGGCTTAAAGAATGGAACAAGAAGGATTTTGGTAACATTTTTGTGAACAAAAGATCATTGGAAATCAAAATACAAGAACTCAACCAGGCACTAATCAAAGACGGATTTGATAAAATCAAAAGTGATCAAGCTGATAAGCATCACCAAGAATGGGAAAATTTATGAAAACAAGAGGAAACATTTTGGAGGCAAAAGTCTAGGGTTCAATGGCTCAAGGAAGGAGAGAGGAATACAATATTCTTCCACAGATCCACTATGGCTAGCAGAGCACACAATAGAATCTCTATGATAAGGGATGAGAATGGAAAGCTCCAGAAAACCCATAAGAATATCAAAGTTGTGCTTGTTTATTATTTCCGAAACATCACCCGGGAAAACAATCCAGACAGGGATCATGCCATCAAGGAAATTACAAGGCATATCCCTAATTTGGTATCTAGAGAGGACAATTTTAACCTCAACAGACCTGTTATTGAAGAGGAAGTCAACGAGGTTCTCAAAGACATGAAGAACTGCAAAGCACTAGGTCTGGATGGTTTCAATGTGGATTTTTTTAAAGATTGTTGGTATATTGTCAAACAGGATATTCTGAATGTGGTGGAGGATTCCAGGGACAGAAAAACAATCCTGAAAGCCCTCAATACCTCCTTCATCTCCCTAATCCCCAAGCAGGACCCAACTCAAACTGTAGACAAATACAAACCCATATCTTTATGCAATGTGGTTTACAAGATAATTTCCAAGGTAGCGACTAATAGACTTAAACCTCTCCTTCCTTCTTTAGTGTCAGAAGAATAATCAGGTTATGTGGAGGGTAGACAAATCTTAAATAACATTATTCAAGCCCATGAGGTGGTCCACATGCTTACCAGTAAAAAGTAGGCGAGGATGATCATGCAATTGGATATAGCCAAAGCTTATGACAAAGTTAATTGGATCTACAACAAAAAGGTTCTCACTGCTTTTGGGTTCGACCACAACTGGATCTGATAGGTCATGGCTTTGGTGACCTCTTCCAGCTTTTCAATTTTGGTGTATGGCTCTCACTTAAAGATCTTCATTCATTCTAGAGGTCTCAGGAAGGGAGATCCGCTCTCTCCCTTTCTTTTCATTCTTATGATGGAGGGACTTGGAAGATCCATTAAGCATGCAAGGGCCATGGTAAAAATCAAAGGTCTCCAATTCTCTGAGAATGGTCAAGCTCTAATTCACCACCAATTTTTAGATGATATCATGCTATAAGGACTACCCACAGTCAAAGAAGTTGCAGCCTACAATCAAATCCTGAAGGAATTTTCCTTGGCTACAGGTATGGAAGTCAATCTCTCTAAGTCAAAAATCTTCTTCTTAAACACTAACATTGCTATTCAGAGAAACATTTCAAGAATTCTTGGCTTCCAAAGGGATTCCCTCCCCGCAAAGTATTTGGGAATTCCTCTTACAGCTAGATCAATGCACAAGAGTATCTGGGAACCAGTGCTTAATAAATTGCAAGACAAAGTCAAAAATTGGATCTTCCGGGTCTTGAACCTGGTAGGCAGGTTGGTTCTGACAAAGGCGGTCCTACAATCTATCCTGGTTTTCATTTTATCTGCCCTCCCAGCTCCCAAAAGTGTTTTAGAGCAATTCAGGAGCATACAAAGAGATTTCCTCTGGGTTAAGGAAGAAAATAAGAAGAAATGGGCCCTAGTCTCTTGGGACAAAATCTATAAATCTAAGAGCCAGGGGGGTACTAGGCTTGGATGATCAGGAGATTCTTAATAAATTTCTAGGAGCCAAGCTTTGGTGGCGCTGGGTTCAAGAGCTAAAAGCCCAGTGGAAAACAATCTAGAAAGAGAAATATGCCAACTCTTGGCACACTAAGGATCTCATAGGAATGTCTGGTAATTTAAAAGGTTCTCACATCTGGAATAGAGCCTAGCAAAATAGAAGCCTTGTTCAAAATAATAGCTTCTGGGAAATCAGAGCAAGAGATCTTGCACTATTTTGGGAAGACCAGTGGCAATAAGAACCAACGCTATTAACATAGGGTTTTGTTATCCTCAAGAAGGAAACAGATCACCAAGGGTTAAACAAAGTTAAGGATTTCTGGGATCTTGCTCAAACCTTCGGAACGTGGAGAAGCTAGAAAAAAATTGACTACAGTGATGATAGCCCCATTAAAATTAAAGAAGAGGATCTTGGGAGATTTCTTAAACAAAGGATGATTTTAGTTACAGAGGGGTAGGATAAATTAAGATGGGGCAATAACAATAAAGGCACATTTAATCTTAAGGAAGCTAAAAGTATTCTCCTTGCGCTTGATTCCAGTGTTCCAGACAAGACATGGCAGCACCTCTGGAAGCAACAAGGTTGGATGAAAATCAAGCTTTTCATGTGGTTGGTTCATCATAAGAAAATTTTAACTTGGGACAACATTAGGAAAAGGGGTGTTATGGGGCCTTCCAAATGTCAGCTTTGTGAAGAGAAGGAGGATAATATGGAGCACATTCTTAACAACTTCTCTTATACCACCTAGTTATGGGATTCTTTCTCTTCCATTTTCCATTAGTCAGATAGGGACAAAAGTAGTATCACTAATACCCTAAACAAGTGGAGAGTAAACTATTCAGAGAATGAGTTCATTAATCTTGCTTGGGCCTTCACGCCAAGCTTCATTATATGGAATGTTTGGAAAGAAAGGAATAAGAGAATTTTCAAAAATGAAAAGTCCATCCCTCACCCTCTTTTTGATCAGATCCTAAAATAGCTTCAGGAGACAGTTAGTACCATAGTTCACAATCTCCTCAAAAATACCCCCTCTTTGTCTGAACTGAGAATTCTCAAACAATTGGGAATGAAAGGGATTATTCCCCAAGGACTAATCAGAAAGGACATAGCTATGGATATAGAGAAGGAGTTCTGGAAACCTCCACCAAAAGGATATCTGAAATACAACATTGACGGGGCTTCAAAAGGCAACCCGAGAACAACTAGTTGTGGTGGAGTTTTAAGAGATGAAGAGGGCAGAATTATTTTTAGCCACAAATAATATGGCAGAGTTAATGGCTTTGGAACAATGTCTAGAGTTTTTGATCCATAACCATTGCTCAAACGTCATTGTTGAAGCGGACTCGGAGATTACCATTAACTCTGTGAAAAGAATCAATTGTGGTACACGGCCGAAGAAAGCTGCTAATCACTAGAAACTAATCCTGGTTTACCAAAGAATCCAAGTTCACCTCCAAGGGCTTCAAACTGTGAGTTTAAACCATGTTCAACGTTCAACCAATAACCTAATGGACCTTCTAGGCAACCAAGGGGTGAAAAATGCAGATTGCGGGATGGCGAAGAAGTGGCAGGAGATTCCTCAAAACCATTTAAAGGCTCTCTGCGATGAACAAGCTGCAGAAGAAAGAGAAGTGTTTCGTTATCGGACCCAGATGACAAGCATGAATTGATTTATCCAGCAAGAATTTTCACAAACTATCTGAATTCATATGGGAGAAAGGCAAGCTAAGTTCTATCTCACTCTATATCGGAGTCAGTTGAATGGCGTCCCTAGGTTCTCAGAAGACAATTTACTGGGTATTTTCTCAAACAAGCTCGGTATCGGGGACACGGTTCGTAGAAAGAATAGACAAAAAGGGAGATTAGTTTTTCGAGTAGCTGGTATTCTCCCCCTCCCAGCTTTCAGGTCTAAAAACCACGCTCGGGTCGACTCTCCAATGATCGCTCGACTCATGAGCGATTTTTGTGGTTTTGTTGTTTTGGGAGCAATCCCATTGGGATTGCTACATGTGCTAGAGGGATTGACTTCAAAACCGCCGCCGATCGCACATTATCTTTCAGGCGTGTTCGGATGCGTGATATGATTCCTAATTGTTGGATCCAGCAGCTAGGATCAACGACAAGGATAGATCGTTTTATTTTGTGGGGCCAGGTGGGCTTTATACATTCAAACTGTTTGACGCGTCTTTTCCCTCTATTGCGGGGTGTGAGTTTCACGCGGTTGGGGATGTATGTGGTCGTTGTTTGGCTTCGGGGAATGTATTGGTACGGAACTTCACTAGTGGGTGGGGGTTATTGTAGCCTTTCCACATCATCTTCTCTTAAGATTGGTGAATACCGGTAGTAGGGTGGGGGGTCTTTGACATTGGCAGGGATTCCTTTTTCCCGTGTTCTTGTAAAGAATCGAGTTTTTGTACAATATGTAATTTTTCTTTTGAGTTAATGAAATAGAAGGTTCAGTGCTTGCTTCAGCAAAAGAAAAGTATGGAAACAAAGAGATAAACACATAGAGAGTGAGAGAAGCACTTCACCAAATAGTCCAACACATGAATTCTATGAAGAATGTCCTTTTTATTACTGATCATCCCATCAAATTACAATAGCACAATAGTGTTCTATTGTGCAAAAATCCACGCAAAAATCGACCCTTCATACTTCAAATGATGAAGTATTTGTATGTTTATTAAAAAACATCTTGATTTAAAATATCAAGATTTGTTATGAATATCTATACAAATATCTTGAAATAGAATTCAAGAATTTATCACAAAAATTATAAAAGTAGACTAATATGTTTAAAAAAATTTAGTTCGCTCAATGTTTATGTTGTTTTTGGGCATTCTGGTAGTGACTAGGCCTTTAAATGAGCGATGTTGTTTGTCTTGCTAGCATATGTGTTGTGTTTCCCCACTTTTCACTGAATTTTGTTTTGATGACTGTTGTAATGAATGTGCAATGCTATCCTCTATTCTTTTTCTCCAGTCTTTTCTACTAAAGACGCGCTGAAAAAGGTCCTCACTGTCTTTTTTTTCATTAGCTACTTCTTCTTGTCATTCATGCATTTTACTTTACTAATTTCCCCTTTTACATTAATTTAATTCCATTGATATCCTATTGGGCAACTTGGGGAAATTACCTTTAATCATAATATATCCGGAGAAAAGTGGGTGATTCTTTGGATTATGAATGAACGCAAGTGGAAGGGCCATGTGGGAGTGGACATCCATGGCTAGCTTCAGGCATTGTGGATGTAGGCTAGAGATCAGGGAAAATTTTAAAACCCCCCCCTAAATTTACATGTATAGTAAATGGTCGAATCTCCATGGTATATAGGAAAAATGGAAGGCGATTTTATCAATAATATGATATGTATATATAATTTTTTGGCGAAT
>APFE031622522.1:82623-157006 GCA_000404065.3 Pinus taeda
ACATATATTAATAATATTTTCCAATACCCAATATAATGCTATATTTAATGTTAAGTTATTAAATTATTAAATTAATTACTAGAAAATTATATTAGAAAATAAAATAGACCATGGTTAGTTTTCAAAACCTAACCATTTAATTATTTAAATTATTATATATAAAATAAATATCTAAATATATATATATATAAATGTATATATAATATAAATATATATCCATTCCAAATATATAAAGAATATATATATAAAATATTACTATCCTTACAATCCATAATATTTTTATTTAATGATTATATATATATATGTATTATCCAAATATATTAATAGAATTTTTCATTACCTAACATATTAATAATATTTATTCCATTGGATTAAAATACCTATTTAAACAGTTTTCCTCTTACTTTATTTAGATAGTTTAAATTAACTAAGGATTAAATTTTTTATTAAATGAATAAATGTAAAATTAATTATGAAAAAGAAAATTATAATTCAATCATTAATTCTAACTATACCTTAACCGTAGCATTATGATGTTAAAAATCTAAGGCTAATTGAAAGCTAAATACAAACCTTCCAGTCTAAGGTTATTACAATTACTATTCATCAATCACTTACTAAATAGAATATATTATGCTAAATATTCCCAAGATGCCAATATTAAATCAACATCGAATAAATAAGGAAAATAGAGGGGATTAAAACAAACCAAAAGGACGAAAATTAAAGGAAGAACAAATCAAAACAGGAGTAAATCAGGAGAATAATACAACAAACCCAACGGAAAACAACACTAAGGAAAGGAAACATGAAACACAGAGAACTTACTAAGAAGGGACCGCGGAGGCTAGGAAGATAGGGCTGGGACCCAGCAGCTGCTAATCTTCCAGCCATCATCCCTATTAAGATTATTCGGCCTTTTTTCAATCTTCAGGGCCTCCCTAAACTTTCGATGGTGAAACTGAGCCACTCTAGCGATGACTTGAGCCTCTTCGATACATACATGATGCATCGTCTTCTCGGCATGTTCCGCTAGGGCTGAGGATTTGATCCTCCCATGCCTCAAGTCAGATGAATGCTCGCTAATCCTTTGATTGATAGAGCGACCTGTCTCACCAATATATGGAATCCCGCAAGAACAAGGGATGACATAGACGCCCTTCATGTCTTTAGGGTCAACAGGATCTTTTACAGATCTGAGGGAGCTACGGATAGTATTAAGAGGTCTAAAAGTTGCGGGCACATCAAACTTTCTTAGAATCCTCGCAATCCTATCTGTGGTCCCCTGGATATACGGAAGGTTAACCCCCCTAACACAATCATTAGGATCCCTACGGATAGACGACTCCTTCTTAGCCTTGAGGAAGGCCTTTTGACCCAGGTGTCTATCGTAACCATTTTTCACAAAGACATCAAGGAGATGAGCCTTCTCCTTTTCCAAGCTCTCTTCATCAGAGATTCTAACAGCACGGGTGGCAAGAGTGCTTAGAACACCTATCTTTTGAGCTGGGAAATGATGGGAAGAAGCATGCAAGTATTGCTCAGTATGCGTCTTCTTCCTAAACACTTGATGAGAGAAAGAACCATCCGCTTTCTTAGAGATAAGAACATCCAAGAACGGAAGACAACCATTGTCTTCTTTTTCCTTCTTCAACTTGTCCTGACGATGAACCACACTGGTTGGTTCGAAACGCGTTGACAAATGATCAATTTATGTGATTTCGCCAAAAAAATTCTAAACAAATGTTATGGATCACAGAAGTCTAAATTCTTTACTAATATTAGGGTTAATAATGTTTTTTTTGCATGGTATTAATATAAAAATAAAATAAAAAATGTTTTATTTGTTTACCATACCTCTTTTTTATTTATATTTTTATTAATTTACCATACCATTCATAAATACAAGGTGACTTATGGAGTAAATATAAAAAAATGTTTTATTTGTTTACCATACGTCTCGCTTATTTATATTTTTATTAATTTACCATACCTCTTTTACAAATATGGTATTTGGCCCATAGGATTCACTTAAATAAAACCTCTTTCTTAAGCCTTCATAAATAGAACGAGGGTTATGGACTTAAGTATAAAAAGACGTTTTATTTATTTACCATACCTCACTTTACTTATATTTTTATTTGTTTACACCCTTGCATGTATATAAGGTGACTTATGGAGTAAATATAAAAAATGCTTTATTTATTTACCATACCTCTCATTTATTATATTTTTATTAATTTACCATATCTCTTTTATAAATATGGTATTTGGGCCTTTGGCCCATAGGATTCACTTAAATAAAACCTATTCTTGAAAATGGGCTAATGGATTCACTTAAATAAAACCTATTCTTGAAAATGGGCAAATCGAAGGTTGTAACTCCTAATTTCAAGGGATAAATTTACCTTTTCTACCCTCTCCCTTAAAACAAGGTGGGCTATTTGAGATGATTTGTAAAAATGTACTATGATACAAAATATTCTCCCACTAAAAATTTAAAACCCCTTAATTTCGCCAAAGGGCGAACATTCGCTCCTAAAATCACCCCTACTAGAGATGGAACGATAATCGGGAGCGATATTAGGTGGGAGGAGATATGTGGCAGTCGAGGAGTGGAGGTGGAGTGAAAGTGACGGTGACGTAGCTTGGAGCACATGTTATGGTGGGAGTGAATAAGGGCTAAGCAGCTTTTGGAGGGGGGTGCGATTGGTAGAAGTATTGAGAGGCAAGGTGTGAAATGATAAGGGGAGGACACATAGTGGTAGGGAAACCACTTTTTGGAGCCCCCTCCCCCTGGCCGACAAAGAGAAACATAATGGGGGGGAGAAAAGGCCTCAGAGCCGTCATATGGAAGGTTGATAATGATTGGGGGCATGAATTTGTGCGAGTTTTAACCATGGGTGGACTCAGCATCTTATTAGATTGTGTTTTATGCCATTTCACATTCGTGAGTAGGTTCAATTTTATTTCCTCGAGGGTAGTGCACGTTTTATGTTTGGGATTTTTTAGTATATGTAATAGTTATATATTAAAAAGGGACTTTTGACATGGTTTATAATATTAAAATATACAAAGGGGAACACAACTAGAGTTTGGTAATTAGAGTAAAGAAATGGAAATGCGGCTAGAATTTGGGATTTATTATAAACAAAGGAAAAATGGAGTAAGGCTAGAGCATATGGAATTTTAAATAAACAGAGGGAAAATAGATTTAAGGTTAATATATATAAATAGACATAAAATGGGCATGATGGGTTAATGGAAATCTTGAGATGGGCAATGTTTATGTGGGTCCAAGCTAGAGGTAAAAATAATATTGCATATTCATAATGGGGGAAAAGGTTTTTCACAAAGGATGGATGCAAATATAATTTAAAATTGTAGTAGAAATTGTTCTTGGGCTTTTATCTTCTTTTGAAGTTCAACCTTCATTCTACCCTATCTTTCAATGAAGGAGTCAGATTCGAGCACAGGATATAGCGTTGGAAAGCTGCTTCTAATCACTTCCTCATGAAAACACCTACAATTTGATCTAATACAAACATTGTCATGCAAAAATATCCTTAAATCCTAATGCTTTGTGTCTCTTTGGAAATAATTTCAGGATGAAATGTTATTTACAACATCTCAATGGTAATAATGATGAAATATAATAAAATGATCCTATAAAATGTTATAGGACCCTAACACCAAGCGCTTTGGTGAAGACGTGTATAATATGCTCATTTTTGGAACAATGTCATAGGTAGATAATCCTAGCCTCAACATGATGTCGAATCAGATCATACTTTGTATTGCTGTGCTTCGTTCAATCATGGAATTTTTGGTTCTTGTCCAACTTTATTGTATAAGTGCTGCCAATCAAAATAGGAGTTGCATGCACTTCCTTCTCCTATAAATATTCGAAAAAATTTGTGAGCCACACAATTTCCTTCATTGCTTCAGCTACTGCCACATATTCTGCCTCATCTGTGGAATGTTTTAGAAAATACTTTTTGTGTGACTTCCAAGAGACACCTCTTGATCCAAGACACATAACATAATTTGAATTAGATACTCTAGATTCTTTATCTCCATCAAAATATGAATTAGAGTATCCAATAGAACTAAATTCATCCACATATGTACATTTGATTCCAAATTCTTGTGTTCTCTTCAAGTACTTTAGAACTATTTTTGCAACATATCAATGACCCTCATAAGGATTTTGCATTAACCAACATGGGATTTCAATAGCAAGTGAAATGTCTACTTTGGTAGAATTCAAGTAGTTTATACTTCCTATGAGTTGTTTGTACTTTGTTTCATCCTAAAATGATTTTCCGTTAGTGGACATGAGCTTTAAATTCTGTTCAATTGGAGTAGTCAAAGGATTCACTCATCTATGCCAAACTTGTTCAATAGATCTTCAACATACTTCTTCTGAAAGAGGAATATAAGATTTGGATGTTGGGTTACTTCAATACCAATATAGTAGTCAGCATATCCCACATCTGTCATTTCAAAATCTTTCCACAGTTCTTTCTTTATGGATGAAATGTAATTGTCATTATTCCCTCTCATCAAAAGATCAAATACATACACCACATGGAATATAAAAAAAGAATCCAAAATTCTTCATAAACAAAGTTACATTATTAAGGTCGTAGTGTTTGAAATTGGGTTATAGAATATGCTTAGTCAATTTCTCGTACGAAGGTCATGATGCTTGTTTGAGGCCATACAAGAATTTTACAAGCTTTCACATTTTTTGTTATTGACTCTTCACAAAAAATCCTTTTGGTTGGAACATAAAAACATTTTATTTAAATTTTCCTTTCAATAAAACCGTTTTACCACCATTTTATTGACTTTCCAAATGTTCTGAGTTGCCAAGGCAAAGAGAGTCAAGTTGGTAGACCATTTTGCTGTGGGGGGTGGAGGGGGGATTTCCTCATAATCTACTCCCTCCTTCTGTGAAAACTAATTTTCTACGAGCCTAGATTTATGCTTTTGAAGTGAGGCATCTTTTTTATACTTGTTCTTGAATACCTAATTGCCACATATCAGTTTGGTTCCCATTGGAGGATCAACTAGCTTCCAAGTGCCATTCTTTATCAAAGACCATATTCTTTCTCAGTAACTTATTTCCATTCATCATGACAATCAGCCTCTTTGAAGTAACTTTGTTCAAAATATGTAGAAGCATTTCGTTCACAAACATAAGAAACATCCATATAAATAGTTGAATCATAATCATCTACATCACCTCCATTCTATCTCGTAGATCTTCTTGTTTCTGTCTTTCCCACTTCATCAAGATGAACACTTTCAAGTGTCTTTGTGAGCCATTTTGGAGGACTGTTTTGAGATGGCTCGGGTTTCTCAACTGACTAAGGTGGGGTTTAATCAAGATTCCTCCAAATTCATTCAATCACATCAATCAAAGTGTCTTCTTGATCAGTGGTTGGAGCTTCATGAGGGGGACAAAGTGCTTCAAAAGGATATTCCAAAAATTATCCAATATATGGATCCCCCCCTTAAAGATGTGGAATCTCATTATCAAACTCCTGAAAATAATTTGAATGCCTAAACATTCCTACGTGATCAAGCTACCTCTCAGCAACATTGACAATCTTGGTGGATTTAAGATAGTTAACATCTCTAGATATTATAAACTTCTTATTTACTTCATCATAGAGGTTATATTCTTTAGAGGTATTTTAATACCCCAGTAAGAAAAATTTGTGAATCCTTACACCAAGTTTTTTACTTTTCTCCTTACTTATCAAGGCATGACACGTGGAATAAAAAATCCGAGAGGCCTCACTGAAGGAATGTGGAAATACCACATTTTATAGGGACTCTTGTTTTTTAAATCATGATATGGAAGCATATTCTTAAGATACATAGCACATAGAACTGTATCAACACGAAAAACCAGCTTAACATTCTTGAAAAACATCATTAAACATACCATATTTAAGATTGTCATGTTCATTCTCTTAGCTACACCATTGTGTTTAGGATTATAAGGCATGATTATTTCAGTTTTGATCCCATGACAATGAAGATAATTTTCAAATTCATTTGAATTATATTATTTCTCATTATCAGTATGAAGAGATTCAATATGATATTTTGTATCATTTTCAATCCATGCATGAAATTTCGTGAAAGTTTCAAAAGCTTCATATTTTTCTTCAATATGTATACCCAACATATTCTGGTGTAGTCATCAATAAATGTCATCATATATTTGTTACCATTTACAAAAGGAACATGGATCGGGCCACATAAAATAGAATGAATGTGTTAAAGCTTTCTATGCGCTCTAGAATGAGAATCATGAAAACATTGTTTCTTGTGCTTTCCTAATATACAAAGATCACATTTCTTAAGTTTCCTAAGAATCATAGGCACACTCGTAACAATATTTTTCTTCAATAAGTGCAAGTTGTCATAGTTAAAGTGTCCAAATATGGCATGCCCTAAAAGAATTAATGCAAGTGTACCTTCATCATAGTGAGAACCATACAAATATTTATATGCATAAGTACATGCTCCTTGCAGCTTCAGAAGTATTTCTTCTTCTATACTAGTCATAACAAGTGAGCTATCTAATGCTTTTCTAATCTCAACCTTGCCATCAAATATGTGAATGGAGTGTCCTTGCTAGAAATGTGAACCAAATATGATGAGTTTCTCCTCAACTCTGAGAGTTAGATGATATCATGTAGAAGAAAGTCTAGAAGGCCAAGTTGTTTGAGCCTAATGGTGTTGAAAATGCAGCAAGAAAATCTAGTTTTGACTTTTCAATGGTCAAAGTAGATTAAAATTCGAATTTCAATTTTTGTAAAATACTTAGAGGTAGTTAACTTAGGTGACATGGAACTTGTAATTTAGTTAACTCAGTTAATTCGAGTTGGAGACACTTGATTTTATTTTACAATGATTGAGTTCTAATTTCTAGCAATCTAGTTTAGTTAATTTGAGTTATTGTGAGTTAAACTAGTTCTAACTATAAGAGAACTAGTGGGGTGTCTAGTACTGTTGTGTGTATCTTAGTGATCAACGAGTTAACTTATCAATCAACCCAAAATAGTTAATATATGAAGATAACTTGAGTTACCCAGTTGATATTAGATTTCAGGGGAAGTGTACTATCAGTTGTAGATTATTTTGAAGTGTATAGGTGGTGCAAGCAGTTAGAGAAAGGCCTACAAGAATTGCACAATTCTCAATGAGAAAGTTCCCTAATTAATAGGGGCTAATTCATCAAGAAACAAGGAAAGGGAATAGGAGCTTGGCATGCACAAAAATTTGTTAAGTGTTGGCCAGGGTGAGTTTGTGAAGCAGTGAGATTAACTATATTAGTGCATAGATTTCTCCAGATTGAACAAAAATTATATTTATTCTCTATTTTCTTATAAATACAATACAAATAGGAAGGGGTTTTGAGAAATTATTTTCCCTTAGATAATTCTTCGTGTTTATGTATTGATTCATGTCACATTTTTATGATATACTTTCTCGATCCTGAATTGATTTCGGCAGGTGAGTAGAGTAGATTCAATTTTTATGTTTTAGTAAATTACATGAGCAATTTCAAACCTGTATATACTTTCTAGATGGTACTAGAGCATGATTGACAATAGAGAAGATAATTTGAAGTTGTCTTTGTAGGAGAATTGAATTTGCAGGTCAATTCTTCAAAGCTAACAAGATGGCGTTCTATGGTCTATGGCTTTAGTATGCTCTTGAGGGAAGCTTTAATTTTGTGGCTTGAAAGGACCGCATGGAGGTAGTAGAAAAGGATAATGGGTTAAAGTAATTCATAGATATTGAGATCCTGAAAGCACAACAATTTGATCTTCAAGATCTAGTAGAATGGAAGAAGTGTGTAGCCAAGGCATGGATAATCATATTGGAAGGTGTGAACGATCACATAGTCTCCAATATCCACATGAAATAAACCATGTATACAATGTGGAAAGAACTAAAAAAATTTCTACATAACAGTAGCGACCACAGGAAGTTGGCGCTCAAGGACAAGCTTCATAATATCAAGATGCAAAAGATTGAATCCATTCAATAGTACCTAAGCCAGATCAAACAATGTCATGATGAACTTGGAGGAGTTGGGGTTACTATTTTGGATGTTGATATCATTAGCTTGTCTCTTATAGGCCTTCCCAAGACCTTGAACTATTACTAAGATTCAATGAATGGGAGGGAGAAGCTAACAAAGTTGGAACGGCTTTGGTTGGATTTGGTAGAGGAGGAGATAAGCTAGAATACCAGAGATGGGACCTCATCCAAGGTTGAAGATTAGGAGAAATGTGCCTTTTCTATAAAGGCTAAGAGAGGGAAACGAAATAAATCCCAATCCAAAGGAGAATCTGGTCAAGGGGGCAAGAAGAGAGACTTATCCAAAATCAAGTGCTTTCATTGTCATGAACTAGGACACTATGCCATGAAGTGCCTATAGATGAAGGTAGGAAAAAATCCCTCAAGAGGAGTAGCAGGTGAAGCTTTAACTTCACAATTTGAGTTTGATTTCACCCTCATCACATGTATTGTTAGGATGGTGATGGGTAGTGCATGGTATCTTGATAGTGGATCCTCATTCCATATGACAGACAACGAGAATTTTTTCAATGAATTAGAGGAGAAAGACCTCCATATGCACATCGATATGGGAGATGATGTACAATATTGGTACAATTACCTTTCATATGGAGTCTGTCTCCCCTCTCAAACTCAAGCCTGATGTAATGTATTTTCCGGGTTTGAAGAAGAATCACATTTCAATTGCTATGATGGAATATTGTGGATACAATGTGATATTTAACAAAGGGAAGGCTTTCCTCAAACACATTGCTATGGGACAAGTGAAGAGGATTGGGGTTAGTGTCAAGCACCTCTACAAACTAGATGTGGAAGACTATGTAGCATTGAGAACAGAAGCATAGAATGTTCAGAGTTGACATATTGGTGAATTATGGCATAAAAGACTAGGTCATTTCCATCATGGTGCTTTGAAGATCATGCAAAAAATTTCTATATAACTTCCTAAAGGAGAACTAGAGTAGAGATATACATGAAAAGGGTGTACTTTAGGGAATTATACAAAAAAAAAACCTTCAATGATCAAGATAGTAAAACACAAGAAATCCTTGAAAGGATTCACTCTAATGTGTGTGGACCTTTCTTGAAAACCTCCACTACCAAGAACATGTATTATATATTATTTGTAGAATATTTCTCATGTGTTGCATATTATTCATGTAGAAGAAAAACCTTACATTTTCCAATTTTGTTGAATTTAAAGAACTTGTTGAGAAATGAATTGGAAATAAAGTGAATGCTGTTAGGAGTGATAATGGAGGTGAGTATGTGTCAAATGAGTTTAAAAATATATTTTCAAATGAAGGCTTTCGACGATATTTGACAACACCCGATAACCCATAGTAGAATGGAATGGATGAGAGGAAGAACAAAAGTATTATGGGAGAAATAAGTGCAATGTTGCATGATCAAGGCCTACCACTACACTTATGGGCTCAAGCATGCAATACAATGGTCTATTTGTAGAACATGAGTACTCATTGGATTCTTGGCATGAGTACACTAGACGAAGATTTTTTAGGAAAGACACTAGATGTGTCACACTTTAGGATATTTGGATCATCATTTTACTATCATGTTTCCAAGGAATCAAGGAAAAATCCATAGCCAACAAAAAAGTTGGGCATATTTGTGGGGTACTCATAAACATCTCATAATTACCATGTGTACTTTCCATCTCTCAGGATGAAAAATTTTCCTAGAGATGTGAATTTTGATGAGGAGAAGGAAATTAAGTGTTCTCTTGAGAGGGAGATTCAGTTTCATTTAGTTGAGGATATTTTAGCTCCAAAAGAAGAACCTCACGAAGTTGTGGAGTAGCCACAAGTAGAGAAGCAAAGAGGAGACATCCACTAAAGTAGAGACATCAAGAGAAGGAAGGAAACAAATAATGGAAGCTAAAAAATTATTGCATGATGCTAGAGAGAATGTGGGATCACCCACATCATAGCACAGGCAGAAGTGGTCACCAGATCAGTACATTGGATACATGGCTTTGATGAGTGTGCTTGTAGATACTAAGCCCTCCTCATTCAAGTAAGTTGTACAACGACTAGTATGGGTTGTTGATATGGTATAGGAATATGATTCCATTATCATAAACAATTTTTGGGAAGTGGTCCCAAGACCAAAGGAAAATCAATGGTGGGTTTGAGATGCATATGCAAGGTGAAGCAAGTAATAAATGAAAGCATTGAGAAACAAAAGGCTATATTTGTGGCCAGGGGGTTCTCTGAGGTTGAGGGAATTCACAATGAGGAGAAATGTTCTCCATTAGCAAGCTACTCTTCAATCAGATCAATTGTAGGACTTGTAGTGCAGATGGTATGGAATATCAACCATATGGATGTGAAGACAAATTTCCTCAATAAATTTATTAAGGAGCAGGTGTACATTGAACAAATAGAAGGTTTTGATACCTATGATAGAGAGTCACATCTGTGAAGACTCGAGTGAGTGTTGTATGGATTGAAGCAAGCATCCCGTGCTTGGTACACTAGGATTGACAACTATCTCATCGGGATGGGCTTCACCAAAAGTCAATAATATGAAAACCTTTATAATACAATTTTTGAAGGTAAATTATTGATTATATTATTATATGTCGATGATTTGGTTTTAACGAGTGATGAGAAATTTATCATCTCTTGCAAATTGGGCCTTGCAAGAGAATTTGAGATGAAGGACATGGGGCTCATGCATTATTTCCTTGGTTTGATAGTATGGAAAGGAGATGGGGAATTTTTTGTACCCCAAGGCAAGTATCATAACAAGATACTAAATAATTTCCACATGGAGAGTAGAAAACCCATGGACATTACTTTAGCAGGCAGTTGGAGGAAGGAGGATGACATTTGAGGTGAGGAAGTGTAGGCTACCATTTAGAGGCAACTTGTGGGTTCACTTATGTATTTGGTGAACACATGAAGAGACATGGGTTATGAAATTAACTAGATTTTTCAAGAAATGGTTAAGCCAACCAAACTATATTGGAATTCAGCAAAGCATGTGTTGAGATACCTCAGAGGCACCACTCAATTTGGCCTTTGGTACAAATGGAAAAAGGGAGTGAACTATAAAGTTTCAAAGATTAGGATTGGGCAGAGAATCCATTAGAAAATAAGAGCACATCAAGAGGAATTTCTATTGTTAGGTCGGTAACGATTTCTTGTATAGTAGGTGTTGGGTGCAGGAATTACACTTAAGCAAACTCCTCAACACTTAATTTGTCAACCTGGGGGATCCGTAAAATTAGATACAAAGCGCAGGCAATTTCAAAGATGGTATGAATCTTTCTAATATAAATCCCTACTTTCTTTAAAGGAACGATTTAGAATCAACTTAAAAAGAGAAAAACAGGCAACTTGAACCATTAAAATAATCTAAGACTGGAACAAGAAAGAATGAATTTGCAAGAGGGAATTAAAGATAAAGGGCAATCACTTTAGCTAATTATTGTTTAACTACTGATTTTGTGTTTTTCTCTAGCAGAGACACTTAGCAGTCTCATTAGATGGGCTCTTAAACCTGCTCCTTTAGAGATTTACTTCTTGCACTAATTTGTCTTGTACTATCGCAGTCTGCTTGCACTAGTGCAAGAACAAAGATTTATACAACAGGTTTAAATGGTGTCTTTGCTAAAGGATTTTTACTTCCTTCATGGGCTTGAACATTTCTAGGTTCAAAGCACTCAGGTCCCGTAGCAAGAAACTAGTTCTTGCACTAGATCAGAGCTTCTTGCACTTAGCATCTAATTCTTAAAATGAGTGCCTAATTATTGCAAGTGCTATTATACTGCTAAATCAAATTGCACACATAAAAATGAATTTTTCTGATCTTGATAGAGTGCAAGAATAAAGAAACAATAAATATACATTTATCCTGTCATAAGCATTGAATGAAAGAAAGGAGATTGTTGGAAGTAGACTAAGAAGGCTTGCTGCATCACACCAATGTGCATTGGTGCAGGTTCATTTCTCTTGATTGGACCAGGTAGGGAAATCCAATCAAATAAAATTGCAGAAAAGGAGGTATCACACCAACATGCACTAGTGTAGGGTTATTTCTCCTTCTTGGACCAGATGGAGGAAGACCAATATGAAATCAAGTGCAGGAAAGGAAATTTATCTACTTCACACAACGGATCCACTTTCACTCAGCCATGAATGCATGTGCCTAAAATTAAATCACACTTGACAATGTAAACACACATTACAAGAAAACAGAAAATGGGGTAAACGTGCTCGGCTAGATGGGCCCTAGCCAAGCAGCGTGTTTCCCCTCTAAATAAAAACATTTCTCATTAATTTAATTAATTCATCAGCTCAAATATAGAAACACAATTTTTGAAACATGAGGTGGATCTCTCTTTTTATTAATTCACTGAGGCAAGTGCATATGTTAATACATCATCCAACCCAGATTCAGGTGATAAAAAAATATAGAAAGCTATTACCACCTCTCTGGCTGTGTCTCTATTCTATAAAAAAACTCCCTTCGTCCTATTTAAATTCTATATTATATAGATATTTTTACAATATAGATCTTTTTTCAAAGGCCAAAATAGATCATTCAATCGATTACGTAGCCAACCGCATAATTTACCTTTTTGGCCTTTGAACTTAGACAATTAGCAAAATTGGCCATAGCCAATCTCCAGCTTTCATTCTTCACATATTCGATCTCGGGTGCCTTTGGATCGATCTTGTTGTCGTGGTTGAAGCTGCTCAAAATGAGGCGATTCAATCTCGACTTCTTTTGGATCGATCTTGCTATCATGGTTGAAGCTCCTCAAAACAAGGCGGTGATCGAGGAGGTTCAGATTTGCTGCAAGGATATGTTGTGTTGGAAACGGTGCAAGATCCAATCCTGCACTAGCACTAGTAGTCACGATAAGTACTCTAACTACCAAATAAACATTGCAGATATTGATAAGTTACAAAGAGTGATTAAAAGTAAAAAAACATTTAATAAATTATTAATTAATGCTAAGTTAAACTAAAAGTATGAAAAATAAAGTTTATATGAAATATGTCATCGTGCATGGACTAGTGCAAGATGAGGGTGTATAAGAGAGGTAAAACAATGGTAAATGGTTATGATTTAGGAAGGGGAAAATGGAGAAAAGAGAGAAAATTAGGGGGATAACATCCTCCCATCCCTAATCCGTTGTGTGTCCTCATACAAATCTTTACCTTTGCAAAAACCTTCAAAACTTTGAGCATTCTAGCTCAATCATGCTCTGGCATATTGAAATCAGCCTCCAATGTTTCATACTTCTTCTTTCTAATGTTCTTTAGTTTGTTTGTCACATTTTTAAGTTTCCTGAAATATTGTGCAACTCAGTACTTCCAAACTCTAACTTCTCTTTTATTTTTCTTGATCTCCGCAGTCAATTCTTCTTTACTATGTTCTTTATCCTCTTGCACTTTAGCTATGAGTTGTTCTAAGTTCTGCACTTGAAGCTCTAGTTCAACAACCTGAGCAACAGGAGTTACCACATCTTCTTCTTTTTCTGTCTCGACAGGGGCTGTGTCTTCCTCGGGGACCTCAATAGCCCTCATCGTTACATTAGGAAATTCTTCTTCTTCTGGTTCTTCCTCTTTTGGTTCTTCTTCTTGCACTGGTTTTTCTTCTTGCACTAGTTCTTCTTCTTGCACTAGTGCAGAAGGGGATTCAACATCCTGTGGGGACTGTGTTTCTTTGCCTGCACCAGATTCTTCATTCCTTTTCTAGGGCTTTTTAATGAAATTGGCCAACAAAGTGTGATCTTCAACCTCTACAAATTTTATTGCATCCGTAAGGACTGACATATTGTCTTCTTCGGGGGTATGTTCCTGTACTGGTGGCGTAGAAGGTGTATCTTCAACAAGGGAACTAGATGTCTTCTTATTTGGAGATGGGGCCCTTTCTTCTTTTCATTTTTTAGGTCATTTCCTTTTTGTAGTGGTGCAAGAAGGACTCCCCTTTATATTCTTACTCGAGCCCTTTCCTGTACTAGCGGGGTTCCTTGTCTCCTTTCCAACAACTGCCCTTTTATGTGGCTGTTTTAAGAATGCCTCCTAGGTCATGCCTTCAACTTCTAATTTTTTCTAGACCAAAATCTTTATCAAGCCATGGTGATATAATTTCTTGTCGGCCTGGTCTGCCTATCCATCCCTCACACCTTTGGCCATTTTTTCTAAGCCCTTAAGAGAAAAAATAAGGGAAATTCATCCTCCATTAGATGTGCCAGGTGACTTTGAAATGCTACAACATCCTAAAATGGTACATAAAAGTGCGAGGGTACCTTCCCTCACAAGTTACAATTTTTTTTAGGATGAAAAGGAGGTCTTTCCACTGTCCCAGTAGGGCATTGTGCAGAACTCCTTCCTTCCAATCTACCTTCATCTTCTTGTCGACAACAAAATACCGCCACCGCTTTCTTTCTAGTTTCTGATTTTTAAACCACTGCTCACCAATATTTTCCAAGCCTATCGTTGCTACTACAAACTCTTCCATAACTTTAAATATTAGAGGCACACTTTTTACTCCACCATTTTTGAAACTTTTGGCAAACTGTAAGGCCACTTCACTATCGTGCCTGTCAAACTTTTGCAAGAACTGAAGAAAGCCCGAGTCTCGCAATAGTGCAAGACTATTACGATACTCAAGAGTATGTTCTACCCTACTGAGAGATGAAGGTTTGCTTCAAACAGGTGGCATCGCAACTTAACGGTTATGAACAGTCAAGAATTTACATGCAACACTGGGAAAATTGGTTCTTATAGATAGGGATCCAACCATCCACCATCCCCTCCATCTTATCACACATTCATTCCACTAAAATAGCCGTGGATGCACGACATCTTTGAGATCATGCCAGATTTGTGTTGGAAATAATATAGAGAGGGGGTGGTGAATTAGTATTATCAATCAATTTTACATTTCCATACACAAATTTATATATGCTACTTCTGTTAATGAAACTTGTGTGTATATGCAACTATGTTTAGAGTAACTAGTGTATATCTTGCAAACTTATAACTTGGTTAGTTGATCCTTAATCTATGTATCAGAACCATATAAATAGTAACCAAGTGAAATAAACAGAACAAGCAATCACACACATGAACACAAGACATAAGGTGGAAACCCAATGTGGGTGAAAACCACCTACTGCAATCGTCTCTATCTTTCTTTATTAAGAAACTTCTTTTTACAAATTTTCTACAGGTGTAGTCTTATACCAGTACGTAGGCTTCTACCTGCAGAAGGCTACAACCTTTTCTCGTTTTCCAACTTCTCTTGGAAGGGAGATACAACCTCCTAGCTCTTGTACTAGCTGATGTGTATACTAGTATGTAGGTTCTGACCTACAGAAGGCTACAACCTTCTCTTTTCTTCCAGGGACCATGTTTGATAAATTTTCAGATTGGATCCAACAATAACATCAATCAAACATCAAATATATTTTCATCAATCAATCTCCTTTGCACCAACAAAAACTGAATCAAACAATCACTTTTTTGAATGTTGTAACCAAAACACAGTAACAATAACCAGAACCCAATGGAGAACCCAATGGACCAAATACCTGGGGTCAATACTTCAGACAAGATACCTTGGACCAATAGCATGGGTCAAAATACCAAGGACCAAATACCACAGACCACAACCAAGTTTTCCAACATGTACGCACTTTTCCTTGGGTGAAAGTGAGTGTATACGCATACGTGCCTTTTGGTCTGCAAACCCACATGTAGACGCGGTTTGGTGAAGGGGAGCCTGCATATACCTCTTTTTCCTTCATTCTGTGATCCTGAACTGTGATCTATCATCTGAGTGAGTTGCCGTCAAGGACAACACCTGTGTCATAGCACCAAACCTGCGTCATAATGCCAACAATCTCCCCCTTTGGACTTGATGGCAACCCGAAGTCATTCTCCCCCTTTGTAATCAAGGCCAAAGGGTCATGCTCCCCTTAAGTACATGGTGGAGTGTGTTGTTCATGCTCCCCCTGACTATAAGCAACGTCTATAGAAAGATGTTCTACAAGAAGAACATGACTCTATACATCATAAATGACCTTCCTATCCCCAAAGACTCATACATACATCCATCTCCCAACCAAGTGGGAATATACCAAGATTTACTCATCCACCGAACCATGTGGGGATACATCAAAAGTTTATACATGATAAAACAAGAAGATTACATCATCCATCCCAGGCATAGTGGGGAAAAAAAATAGGTTGTTACATGACCTTGATAATATAATTTATAAATAACATAGAGAAAAAAAATCTAAAAAAAGACTGATAGTCATCAGCAACTATCATCAGCAGCATCTGTAAATCACCATACAGACCACCAACCATGATCTCCCTTTGCACCTGTTCCACCTGAATAGAAAACAACTATGAAATTGTACCAAGATCTTCTAAGGTAATGCCAACAATGATAATGCATTATTAGAATTATATGCTCCACCTGAACCTATGCCAGATGATCACTGTTAGACCCATATTAGACTAGTTTCATCCTGAGTCTGGGCCACTGATATTCTTCAAACCAACATATACACGGCTATATCCACAACAACTAGCATATGTACACAATACGCTTCATGAAACTCATGCAAAAATACTGTTCTCTGAAACAAATAAGTGTCAATAGCAAGATGATGCATCAACTACTCCGAGCTTCTATCTGAGGTATTCAAATGTCTCTCTACACAATGGTTTGGTGAATATATCAACAACCTATTCCTTGGAGGGAACATACTCCAATTTTACCTTTTGTTCAAGCACTTGTTCCCAGAGAAAATGATATTTTATAGGTATGTGCTTGGCCTTGGAAAGCATGACTGGATTCATTGAAATATTGATTGCACTTTTATTATCACATATAATGGAGATGGGTGGAGTACATGTGATCTGAATGTCTTGCAATGTTTTCATCATAGAGAGGAGTTGTGTGCAACAAGATGCAACAGCCACATATTCTGCTTCAGTTGTAGATAATGCAATTGAACTTTGATTCTTGCTGAACCAAGACACTAATCTCGAGCCCATAAAGAATGCACCACCACTAGTGCTTTTTCTGTCATCCATGCTTCCTGCCCAATATTCATATGTCTATGCATGAAGTGTAAGATTTGTATCTCTAGGATACCATAAACCAAAGTTTTGTGTTCCTTGAAGACATTTGAAAATCCTTTTGACTGCCTGAAGGTGTGCTTCCTTTAGATTTTCTTGGAATCTTCCAAAAATTCCCACTGCATGCATGATGTCTGGTCGGGTACCTGTTAGATATAGTAGACTACCAATCATGGATCTATAGGTTGGTTGATGTATTACTGCTGATTCATCATTTGCACTGAGGCTGCATCTTGTTACCATAGGGGTACATACTGGTTTAGAATCTTCCATGCCATAATTCTTCAAGATTTGCTTAAGGTACTTGGTTTGTGATAGAAAAATACCATTTTATTTTGTTGAGCTTGTAAACCAAGAAAATATGTGAGCTCACCAAGCAGGTACATTTAAAGTTCTTTCTACATTACCAAAGCAAAGTTTTGAATCATGGCTTCTTCATTGCTACTAAAAATGATATCATCAACATACACAATGAGTATTATCAATTTATCATTGTCAATTTTTATATATAGATTGCTATCAACTGATACTTTTGAAAAACCTTGTTGATGAAGGTATTTGTCAATATCATAATACCAGGTCCTTGGAGCTTGTTTTAGACCATAGAGAGCCTTTCTAAGTTTGCATACAAGTTTTGGACCATTTCCAAGGATGAATCCATCTGGTTGCTCAATATATACTTCTTCTTCTATGTCTCCATTAAGAAAGGAAGATTTCACATCCATTTGATATACTTTGAACTTTTGAAAGCTAGAAAGAGCAAGGAACATTATTATGGCTTCAAGTCTAGCAACAGGTGCAAACGTTTCTTCAAAATTTATACCTTCTTGTTGAGCATACCCTTTACAAAAAAGTCTGGACTTGTTTCTAATAAATTCTCCATTTTCATTCAGCTTGTTTTTGAAAATCCATTTGGTTCCTATGACATTCTTATCATTAGGTCTGGGAACCAATTTCCAAGTATTATTCTTTTCAATCTGCTCAAGTTTTTCATTCATGGCCTTGACCCAAAATTCATCTTTGTGTGCTTCATTGACATTTTGTAGTTCAACAGAGGAAGGTAATGCTAGATAACTTGAAGCTTCTGTAATAGTTCTTCTTGTCTGCACACCTGCTTCCTTTTGCCTGAAGATTTGAGTCTCTAGATGGTTCTTCTGAACATACATGGATGGAATCTTGTCTTCTACCCTTATCTGTTCTTCTGGTGCCTCATTGATTTCTTCTTCTTAAGAATTAGTTTGATTTGATGTGGAAGGATAGTCCTCATCTTCTTCAAAATATTCAGTTTTTACTTACTTTGGATTTTTTCCTACTTCATCAACCATAACATCAATAATTTCAACAATTTTCCCAAGTCTTTTATTATAACACTTATATCCTTTACTGCGGGAAGAGTAACCAAGGAGAATGCCTTCATCTGCTCTAGGTTCAAACTTGCCAAGTTTTTCATAAGCCCTTTTGATGTAACATTTGCTTCCAAAAATATTGAAGTCTTTTACAGTAGGAGTCTTACCATACCACAATTCATGAGGGGTTTGAGTGTTGTTTACCTGGACGTTTGTTTTGTTGAGAATAGTGATGGTAGAAAATCCAGCTTCACCCCAGAATGTTGCAAGAGTTCCATACTCATCTAGCATAACACCAACCATTTGTTGAACAATTCTGTTCATCCTTTCTACTAGTCCATTTTGATGAGGAGTTCTTGCTGTAGAGAATTCCCTTCTTATTCAAAGTTCTTCATAGAAGTCAAAGGATTCATCTCAGGTAAATTCCCCTCCTCAATCAGACGTGAGGTATTCAATTTTGTGATCTGATTCATTTTCAACCAAAGCTTTGAAGGCTTTGAACTTTTTGAAAGCTTCATCTTTATGCTTTAGAAGTCTTATCAAACACATTCTGGAAAATCCGTCAATGAACAGTATAAAGTATTCTTCTCCACGAGGTGACTTTTTCCTAGATGGACTTGTTGAGGCCTCGAAAATTGTTGCATCAACATCGGGGGATAACCACCTGGTCCGGACCTTAATACAACTTCTTTTCCATTTGGGATGGTGGCTCTGACTGGATATAATGGGACCAGTTTCCCAGTAATGAATAAAAGGGGTGGATGAGTGATTGGTTTTCTAATAAGTGATAATGAATTGGGGATTTAATCTATAAATGAAAACACAAATGAATATTATATCCCGGGAAGCTTCTATTCTTAAGTGCAACGTTTGATGATCTATGTTCGTCAATAGGCATGTAGATGACACTATTGAATAAACAAAGACATTCATTTAAATAATAATTGATTCGTTCAAATAGTTGAACGAAGTAATTGATAAAACATTGTTAAACTTCTCTTTTTATATTAATGATACATGTATGATTAGAAGAATAGAAAATTGTAAACATCCAGTAGTGGAAAGTATAAAGACTGTTGTTAAAGCACATGCATATATTCAATAATAGAAAGAATGATCAAATAAAAATTCACATAAAAAGAATGAATTCAGACATGGATAATAGTACCATATGAGCTGCAAATCATTCCCAACGTCAATCACAATTCGAATTCCTTCTTCCGACTCACAAATACTTTTAAATAAAGGCAGTAGTGCACATCCACATAAAAGCTTCATTATCAAAATTGGAATAATTGGTCCAGTTTTCATAAAAGAATATGTCTGAAGTACAGTAGTGCAACTTCAGGCTTAAGTCATATATAAAAACTTATGACCCTTTCTAAATACATGAAAGGGTATATAAATACTAAATTAAACTAACAAACTACAAAATTAAAATGCTACTAAATTGGTATAACTCGATCTTGAATATCTTCCCCCACAACAATCTGGTAGTTGGCAGCATGATTCATCACTCTGGCTTTTCCTTTTGACCTGAGTTGGCATATCGCCAACATTGGTTCCACTTCTTGAGGGCAGGTGAGATGAGAATTGATTTGAGCAGCATAGGTGGCATCGTGTATATTGAGAATGATACACCCGATTGCATTCGTTAGGCACTTGAGGGCGGCTCTCTGGCTGTATGGTTTTACTAGGAACAACCAATAGGTGTCCCAAGTTAAAATTTTAATCCCTTTGATCAATCTCCCATTCTTTTCTAGCTCTTGGTAACATGATTGCTCTAATGTTTTGGCCGATAGTAATTTACCTGGTGTACATTGAGAGATCATGTTAGATAAATAGAGAGTATTGTTAATCAAATAAATCAAATTTTTCGTAGATAATTTTCATCTATAAACCACTCTCTTTGCTTTCATCAATTGGGACTCCCACTCCATGAATAGAATTTCTTTATGGGATTCTAAGATTTTAGGCAAGTTCGCTGCCTGTCCCTCATTAGTGTCATGCCAAGTAAGAAAATTTGTTAAAGTCTCATCGTCTTGCTCTAAGTCCTATCTGGCATCAACTGATTTATCTATTATAGATGTTGTTATGTCACACAGAGGTTCAACTTGGGAAATTTTATGACACAACAATCTTATTTGTGTTATCAATGCCTTATTAATCTGTATTGCCTCTGCTCTGAAATCGGAAAGTTGGGGAACACTCTTTAACTTCTCTACTTGAGCTGATAATTGACCAATTTTCTCATCTTTTGTCTTTACCATCTATTCGTTCATTGTCTTCAATTTTGCTAATGCCTCTGATAATTCTTTTTGTCTCTAAATCGCACCTGAATCTACCCTCTGTTTCTCTTCATGCAACTATTTGTTCAGTTGATTATTTAACTATTGATGCATGGACAATTGTTGTTGTAGTTGTTCTGCTTTCTGTTGTGCCTCCGATAGCTGTGTTTGTAATGAAGCGATCTCCTGGTCCTTTTCTCTAAACAAATTTCTCACATTTGATGCCTTGTCCATGGTGGCTGCTGAATAGGCTCCAGCATATTGGGACAACTTTGTCAGGTCATCGGAACGATCGAATTATTCCTTCCAAACTAGATTGGCTGTTACTGTTTGTTTAGGGGACAGGGAAGGTTGATCAATCCTTCTCTTTTCCCGCTGTCGCTTTATTACAGCCCTGTGTTTTGGGCTATAGAAGACATCCAATGGAGGAATATCCTCCACCTGCAAAAGTGATTTGATGCGAAGGATCGTTGGGAATTATTTCTAATTCTGTAGTAGGGGGTAGACCGCTGGTTCCTTCGCTTGGAACCTCTTTTGATGTTGTATCCTATGTATCGGCCGCTTTGGATGTATCGGAATCCCTTGAGCTCTCAAGATTGCTTATAATTGAATCAAATTGCTTCCATTCCTGGAGCAATCTTGGGTCAATTTGAGTGTCGACATTCACATCCTTGCTGCTCTGCTCCCGCTCCTTCTCTATTCCTCCTCACGTATTCTCTCTTGTTCTTTCCTCTGTGCTTCTTCCTGTTCTTTCCTCCGAAGTTCCTCCTGTTCTCTTCTTTGGACTTCTTCGAAAATTTCTGATGTAGTAGGAGGTTCGTTGGTAAGCTGTTGTTTAGGCTCGCTTGATTGTGTCATTGGGGCAATGGCTAACAAATCTAGAGGCAGAGTTTGCAACCTTTACTCTCTAAGTTTGTTAAATTCAACTAACTCGTCATCATGGTATCTCATTTTAGCTATCACTTGCACCTGAAATAGTGACTCGGCCGAGGAGAACATGTCATCAAACTCATCTTCTTTATGTTCAAATTTAGTGAGTTTGGCCTGGTATAGAACATTATATATGACTTTGTTTGGATCAAAGCATTTGTTAGGAAGAGTGGCGAGATTTAGTATATTAATATTTTCCACCTCTTTCTCTGCATGCTTGTAATCATGCAGAGTGTAGACGCCGCACCTTAGAGGAAAAGGAGGCCAGACTTGCTTCTTTGAATTCCTCATAGTTTTTGTAGCTGATGCGGATCTAAGCTGATATGCTATCTCTCAAGCTAATAGTTTGTTTGGTATATACAAGGGGAGGACATGAGGCCTGCCCTGACTGCCAAAAACTCTCACATAAGTGAATTTTTCTTCTTTGAACCGGGTTCCTAAGGCTGTCAAGTCAATCTTTGCTTGAGAGGAAACCTTAAGAGTAAGTTTATCAAAAATTGCATAGTAAATAGGTAGCATTAATCCATTGCAGACTTGGTATAGGTGGTGTTTATAATGGGCTTTCCACAACTTCTGGTAATAGATATGAATGGGCATGGGGTCCTGTGAAGTCCATCTCCACCCTAGTACAGGAAACTTGAAATTAAAACAGAGGGTGTCTAAGATGTAAGCACTAAAATAAAATGGAGGGATGAATCTATCAATAACATGGGATTTGTTCCTGAAGTCAAGAATAGTTGTTGCTAACTTATCTGATAATATATTCCCCCAATCCATGATTTCACTATTGCATGCTGCTTCCATCAAAGGTACCATCTCTATGGAAAATTTTGAGGAGTCATGCAACCCCCACATTCGACACATCATAGCTCCAACATAACAATAAGGAGAACATAAGGAATCGACAGAGTACTTACCCGAAGACTCATGTTTGTGTTTCACTCGATTCTGTCTCCATTCCTTTATAGGCGCTGACTCAGTTTCATTTTCATCTCTAAACTTTTCCAGAAATGCTTTATTATACTTCTTCTCTGGTTCGAGAAAATGGTACATTTGTGTCAAATAATTGGGTTGAAACGAACCGAATACTCTCCCATCAATAGTGCAGAATGTTCTATTCGTAATTGGAATTTCTTCAACAACCCATCTCACCACATCTATATATGGAAGAATTTGCTCTCAAGCCGCTATCCTGTGTAGGTAGGAATCAGCCAAATCCTTTAGAGTCGCATGGGATTTCTGGCTCGAGCCTACTGTAGCTTGTAGTGATGTTTGTTGAGGTTCTTCGGCTTCGACCAGGTTGTAGATGCTCTTCCAAGTAGTATTACCGAGACGAAGACATGTAGTATCTGAGATTAATCCTTTTTTACTTTGTCCCGGATCGGGAACATGTTGTCTTCTTACCACAGAGGCTGAAGTTGTTTCAAATTTCTTAGATTTCTTGCCTATTTGGTCTAAATTTTCTACTGCGGAGAAGCTCTACACAAGAGATAAAATGAATGTAATGCAGAGAATAGCTGGCGAAAATCAAATATGGAAGAATTATGCCAATTAATGAATAATGGAGGATTAACATAAGGCTCCCGCGGATACAATCTCTTGAAGAGAGTTTTGGCATAACTGCTCCATTAATTGGCCGTTTAAGCCGGTCAATCATTTAAATGCTCATCATATCCTTTATTTTCCGAATAGTCCATTTAAGCGTGGATTTGATTTTTTGGCGGTTGAGTGCAAGTGAATCACTATCCGGAAGAGAAAGGCTTTTAATAATAATTAATACAATATGTCGAAGCCATGTCGATCATTTTTGAAATTCGTGCTTGGCTTTATCGCAATCGGCGATCGGAGGAAAGCTTGAGTAGTTTTATTTATGTCATTGTGGAATCCCCGATTGCCAATAGCGATATCACTAATTCGCATCGAGAGGTTTTAAGAAGACTTTTCGTTGTATACACATCACATTCTCTGATTGCCGATAACAATATCGCATCGGAGCAAGGAGAGGGGCCTTTTGTTATGATTGCTTATTTTCCCGATAGCCGATGGTTATTCGCGCTTGTTTCATCGAGGAAAACCGATGGGTCTTTTGTTATGCATCCTTTGTTATTGCGATATGCGAGCTTGCGATCACTTTATTGCAATAATAAAGAATTATTCATTTTTTTATTATAAGACCGATTATATATTAACTCAAAAGGTTTTATAATGTTTTATTTGCTTCCAGACCTTTTGAGGAATGATAAGTTGATACCAATTTAATCTAAAAGGGACCCATTTCATATTATAGTTTTTGAAAATAAAATTTTATGAAATGGGGGGTTGTTTTATAGCATAACAGGACCACATAAATCAGTGTGAATAAGTTCAAGAGGCTTACTAGTTGATCCTTCCTTCTCAGGGAAATGTGCTCTGGTTTGCTTACCGAATTGACATGATTTTCATATTGTATTTTCTGGAATGTTGATATATGGAAGATCATGAACAACCTTGTATTTCCATGGTTTTCGTATTTGAGGGAATCTTAGATGCCCGAATCTTCTGCGCCATAGCTAGTGTTCATCATTTTTACTTAGGTAGCACTGTTGTTGTCCCCCCTTGAGTATGTACAGGTTGTTTAGAGTTCTTACACCTTTGATCATTGTTTCTCCTACATCAAGCTCATGAAAAACACACCCATTTTATTGAAATACTACCTCATTTCCTTGATCATGTTAGAGCCTAGATTGACCTCACGCTGAAGGGAGGCAATCTTACGATAACCACAAACCAAGCTTAACCTGGTAGCTAGCCCTACCAAGTCAGGAGATGGCTCTCTCCTTGTCAATCTTAGTTGAGATTTCCAATATGTATTTTAGGCTAGGTATGGTAGCTCTAGGGTTTTTTGGTTGATTTTGATGGTTGGTTGCTGGATCAAATGCGGCAGGCAGCTTTGGGTCTGGGAAATCAAGTCAGAATTGCAGGGTGTTCTGTGGGGCAAGGTAGGTAGGTGTTCTAGCACTTAGAATTGAGTGATATGGTAGGTATAACATTGGTGAGGGGCTTAGGAGGGCATGCAAAGGTCATGAATCCTCTTCAAACAGTAGAAAACATTAAAAACTAAATGTATTCCCAAGGCAGAGCACTGATATCAATGTATTCCACCTATCTATCTTGATTCATTTAGTTAAGAAGAAAGAAATAGATGCTGAAACATATAACACATGGGATAAACTAATGAAAAAAGGAGAAACAATGCTAAGACACATTACCACAAGAATCCCACAAAAATAGCTATAAACCCTGGTTTATTTCCTTTCCAAACTGATGCAATGATGTACAATGAAGCTCAAAGCATCCACAAGAGTCCAACCTTTACAAATGACTAAGAAAATACATAATATAGGCACAAAACCACCGGTGCTAGCCATCAGGGGTCGGATCCATCAGAAGAGGGGTGGTTTCAACCATATCTAAATTAAGAACAAGAATATTGGCAGTGGAACAACTTGCCTCCAAAACCATGGAAGATGATTCATTCAACCCCAAACCACCTCAAAATGATGAATCTACCCTAAAGAGTCATTTTTCAATTAAATTTACAACCATAGCATCATTTGCATTCATAGGTTCATCCAAAATAAGAGCAAAATTCAAATGGTAGAAAAACTAGGAGAAACTTTGATTTTTGGGCAAAACAGGCAAAATCCATCCTATGTGCAGTGCTTTTTCCAAGCCAATTTTGGGGACCTTACCCCTAACCAAATTGAGCCCAAGATGGATTTTTAGAAATTTCTTCCTGTATCACTCTAGAATATCTTGAAATTCTAAATTTGGAGGTCATTTTGCCCCCCAAAAATGGAATCTCCCAAGACTACTTCCTGTGTGTCAAAAAAGTAGCAGAGAGGTCATTTTTTGATGGTTGTTTGGCCTTTAGGTGACCAAGATATACTCCAAATATGATGAAAATTTTTGGGTTTTCTTATTTTTTTATGATGAATCCAAAAATGCAAACCATTCTTCCAGAAAGTGCCCGAGTCAAAAACGGAGTGCCACTATTGCAATTTCATGTGTTGAAAATTTCTATGCACGGTGCCACTGATTCTATGCACAACACCGCTTTCAGACCGAGTTTGGGAGGCCTTCCTAGTGTCAAAATTTGGTACAGGATATCTCATTGGAGATAATATCGATTCTACCTTCTATAACATCTTAATTTTTTCAATTTGGAGTTCATTTCCCCTGTTAAACATCAAATCTCCCAAGACTAGTCAAAATGTGCAAAATGAGGCTGCCTAAATGCAGAGTGCTATTGCAGTCAACTTTTGAACGTCTTACTCAACTCCAAATTGAGCTCGTGATAGTGCATTGGAAATATATTTGTGTTTATCTATCTTTTTACTCATAAAGCAAGTTATTTGGCCAACCAAACTAGGAGAAATATTGATTTTACCATGGTCACTCTAGAGATGCAGCAACCCTCCCGAGGCAACTGTATTTTTGACATTTCTCTAAAACCATGACACCTATATAAAAAGTGAAGGATTTTTTTCTTCCTTGGCCTATTATGTAAAAAAAAAATCTCTCACTTTTGTCAAATTCATCTTCTATTTCTCAGAAACATCATTTGAGTAAAACCTATCCCGATGTGTGGAACCGGAGATTTGTACAAATGAAGGGAAATGAAGGGGATAAGGGGCTGCTAAATTGTTGAGAAGATTTTGAAAAATAGGGAGGGATGTTAGTAAGTAATGGAAAGTGGAATTTCAAATATTTAGTGAGGGAAAGGGGTCCAAAAGGGCAAAACACAGGCCTAGCCTAGAAAATTGTCAAATTGTAGCAAGAAGCTAGGGTTTGTGGGAAGATGATGAATTTGAGGGATATCAGTGATGGGAAGTGCTTAATAAGGTACATTAAGGATAGGGGAAAGTGTATGAGCGTCAGGATACAATTTTTGTTGATGATTTGACCATCCAAGAGAAATTACCTTCAAAACCCTAGGAGAAGGAAATGAGCCTTACCCAAGTACAACTGAAGCACAAACAAGGTGTAAAATGACCCATTGGAACATGAACTAATGATGAAAATTATTTTAATGATGGTACACTCATTCGAATGGTGGCATGGACCAATACTTGGAAGAGTTTGGAAGGAGTGAAAACAAATCCTAGACCTAAGACCTAGTGACCAAATGTTTCTTGAAGACTCACTAAAATGACAAAACTTGACCTTGACACCCTAAAATCACTTTGTAAGAGCATGTTTGATCACTGGAGGAAGGCTACAAATAATAAATCTAACATTGGCTCCAATTGGGATGGTAGCTCCTTAGAGGTTGCAAGAACACCGTAGACCTAGTAGCCTTCTCCATTGGGCATGAAGTCAAAATCTCAAACTGAAATGCATGACTCAAAACTGACGACTTGATGACACAAACTGACTCAAAACTGACGACTTGCTAACACAAACTGACTCTGAAACTATCTTGAAACTGACTAAAACAAAAAATGACTCAAAACTTAGTTAACTAAAATAAGTACTTACAAAGCTTTTTAATGGTAGCATACCATCGAGATTTGAGGGCTTCAAATCAGGATGACAACCACCTGCCTACTAATGATATATATACAAGCATGTGAAGTGAGATTCCCAATGTAACCAACCCAACAGATGACTACATACTGGAATTCTACACTCACTTTCCTCGAGCAGGTAGTACAATGTACATGTAGGCAACTCACAATAACAACTGAAAAACAAGGCTTATGCTAATGAACCAGTCAACATTCATCCTTTCTAATGCTTGCAAAAGAATGCCGAAGGGATCTTGAAAATCCTGAAGCGCTATCCTGTCTTGAGATCCAACATAAAAAATACAAGTACTCCCTTCATTATGATTTGAAAGAATAGTTGGTTGCTGATTGATAGGAAGGCATAGAGCAGTATAAGCTTCTACTATCTGAGCATTGGCTATAAATTCCTCGACCATGAGAAATTTTGACTCGAATTCTAGCATATTGTCTCTCTCAGGCTCAATTTCATAGTCTAAGCCTTTCTTAAACAAAAAATATTCTTAAAGATTATCAAACATGACAGCCTTATCATATTCATAAGGAAAACAATATCTGTTCGTTGATCTATAAATCTAATTTCAAGACTGTTTTCATTTTCGAAAGTGGGAGAAGCTTCATTAACACCTTCTTGACTATGCGAAAACTGAAACCTGCATTAGCTTGCGTTGTAACCTAACCTTTAAGGAGTTGATCTATCTCATCTTTAGACAGAGGAAATAATACTTTTTGTTTTCTTTTTCTCAAGCAATTATTGTCTTCTTCAAATAACATTTCAAAACATGAAAACCCTGAATGACAATCATCAATTCCCTGGTCTTCTGAAATTTGAAAACATTGTTGATCATCTTCATATGACATGGCAATAAAATTGTCATCGCACTCATGAGTCATATGAGGGAAAAGTTCAGATAGTTCTTGAAACTCAAAACTAACACTTCTATCATTTACCAATAAGTTATCCAAAGAAGTTTTTTCAGTTACATGAACAAATATCTCATCTTGTTTTTCATAAAAGGACTGGATGACCTCCTTGTGAAGACTTTGTTCTAATGAAATGATAACACTTGGATCAATAACTTTGTCTTCTTCTTTCCAGACGATCTCAACAACAGAGCTCTCCTTTATGGGATTCAGAACAAGGTACTTTTCATCATCACGATCTAAATCTAGATCTGAAATAGCCAGCCTGATTTTATCACAATCTAAAATTGAAACTTGATTTCCCTTCATACTATCATTTTCTATGAACATATCTGAAATAAGACCTTCTCTTTCATCATTTTCCATTGTACTACAATCTTGAGCCTCTTTCAAATTTTCCTGCGCATCTTGATAAGTATCCACTAAGCTCTCTTTATGTTTCTGAAATGGATTTTCATACAGGGCTTCCATGATCTCATCGTCCATGAAGTCATGATCTTCATAAAAGTTGTCAAGATTTTCAATAAAACTATAAGCATGTCTACAACAATTCTAAACTAATATTAAGGATGGATAAGACTCTTTATACCTTTCAAAGAACATGGTATGAAAACCTTTCAAACATTAAATACTAGCAGGTGGCAAACTTTCATACCAAGATCGGGCTTCACCTTCTAGAGTGGCCATGAATATATTCATCAGACAGTCTTCAGGAAAATCAACCTTAAACTTGCAAACATGTATGTGAAATCTAACCAGACGTAAACCGACATCATTCCTCTCATCATCTTTAAACATAGGTAAATTCCTTTTCCAATCTACCTTTGGAATTTTATTTTGGAAACCTAGAATGTGATTTTAGCTCATGGGAGAATACCTTCGAGCAAAAAAATCCATTTTGATAACAATGAATTTACCAAGAAATTCTTCAGGGTACTGGTTCTTGAAGAGTAGAGTTGCCATAAAAAATGTTGAACCTTGGGATTCTTCGACACTGGAATTTCCAGGTGAATGATTTCAACCTTTCAGTGTCTGATCGTTGTTCACCATCAACAATCAAGTCTAAAATTGATATATTTTATTGAGGACATAAAACTATGTTCCCCAGTATAGTCACCACTATGTTAGAGCCTAGATTGACCTCAGGCTAAAGGGAGGCAATCTTAGGATAACCACAAACCAAGCTTAACCAGGTAGCTAGGCCTACCAGGTCAGGAGAGGGCTCTCTCCTTATAAATCTCAGTTTAGATGACTGAAATGAATATGGATTTTAGGCAAGGTATAGTAGCTCTAGGGTTTTTTGGTTGATTTTGATGGCTGGTGTTGGATCAAATGGAGCAGGCAGCTTTGGGTCCAGGAATTCAAGTCAGAATTGCACTGTGTTCTGTGGGGCGAGGTAGATAGGTGTTTTAGCACTTAGAATTGAGTGAGATGGTAGGTCTAAGACTGGTGAGGGGCTGAGGATGGCATGCAAAGGTCATGAATCCTCTTCAAATAGTAGAAAAGATTAAAAACTAAATGTATTCCCAAGGTGAAGCACTAATATCAATGTATTCCACCTATCTATCTTGATTCATTTAGTTAAGAAGAAAGAAATAGATTATGGCACATATAACACATGAGATAAACTAATGACAAAAGGAGAAACAATGCCAAGACACATTACCACAAGAATCCCACAAACACAGCTAGAAACCTTGGTTTATTTCCTTTCCAAACTGCTGTAGTGATGTACAATTAAGCTCAAAGCATCCACAAGAGTCCAACCTCTACAAATGACTAAGAAAATACATAATATAAGCACCAAAACACCTATGCTAGCCATCAGGGGTCAAATCCATGAGAAGAGGGGTGGTTTCAACCATATAAAAACTAAGAATAGGAACATAGGCAGTGGAACAACTTGCCTCTAAAACCATGGAAACTGATTCATTCAACCCCAAACCACCTCAAAATGATGAATCTACCCTCAAGAGTCATTTTTAAATTAAATATACATATCATAGCATCATTTACATTCATATATTCATCCAAAATGAGAGAAAAATTCAAATGTTAGAAAAACTAGGCCAAATTTTGATTTTTGGGCAAAACTGGCAAAATCCATCCTATGCGCAACGCCTCTAATCCTATGCGTAGTTCTATTTGAAAACCAATTTTGGGGGTCTTCCCCTTAAACAAATCATGCCTCGATGGCTTGTTGGAAAGGCCTACCTATCTAGTTTCTAGAACATCTTGAATTTTTTAATTTGGAGGTGATTTTCCCCTTCAAACATGGAATCTCCCAAGACTACATCCTGTGTGCCAAAAAAGTCGCAGAGAGATCATTTTTTGATGGTTTTTTTGGCCTTTAGTTGACCAATATTTGCTCCAAATTTGATGAAATGTTTTGGGTTTGCTTATATTTTTATTCTAAATCCAAAAATACAAACCATATTTCTAAAAGGTGCCCCAGTCAAAAGCGCATTGCCATGCAATTTCCTACGTTGAAAATTTCTAAGCACAACACCACTGATTCTATGTGCAATGATTCTTTCAGACTAAGTTTTGGAGGCCTTCGTTTTGTCCAAATTTGGTTCCATATAGCTCCATGGAAATCTTGTCGAGTCTAATTTCCATAATATCTTTAATTTTTCAATTTGGAGTTAATTTGCCCTGTCAAAAGTAAAATATCGTTAGACTGGTCAAAATGTGCAAAATGAGGCTGCCTAAATGTAGAGTGCTATTGCATTTGACGTTTGAAGGTATTCCTCAACTCCAAATTGAGCTCATGATAGCTCATTGGAAATCCCTTTGTTTCATTTAGCTCATTGCACAAGTCATTTGGACAACTAGGCTAGGAGAAATATTGATTTTACCAAGGTCACTCCAGAGGTGGAGCAACCCTCCTGAGGCAACTGTATTTTTGACATTTCTCTAAAACTCTGACACCTGTGTAAAATGTGAAGGGGGTTTTTCTTCCTTGGCATATTATGGACATAACACATCTCTCATTTTTTTCAAATTCATCTTCTATTTCTTAGAAAAATCATTTGAGTAAAACCTATCCTGATGTGTGGAATAGGAGATTTGTAGAAATGAAGGGAAATGAAGGGGATAAGAGGCTACTAAATTCTTGAGAAGATTTTGGAAAATAGGGAGGGATGTTAGGAAGGAAGGGAAAATGGAATTTCAAATATTTAGTGAGGGGAAGGGGTACAAAAGGGCAAAACACAGGCCTAGCCTAGAAAATTGTCAAATTGTAGCTAGAAGTTAGGGTTTGTGGGAAAATGATGAATTTGAAGGATATCACTGATGGGAAGTGCTTAAGAATGTACATTAAGGATAGGGGAAGGTGTATGAGCATTAGGATACAATTTCTTTTGATGATTTGACCATCCAAGAAAAATTACCTTCAAAACCCTAAGAGAGGGAAATGAGCCTTACCCAAGTACAACTGAAGCACGAACAAAGTGTAAAAAGACCCATTGGAACATGAACTAATGATGAAAAATCTTTTAATGATGGTACACTCATTCAAATGGTGACATGGACCAATACTTGGAATACTTTGGAAGGAGTGAAAACAAATCCTAGATCTAATACCCAGTGACCAAATTTTACTTGACACTGAAATGACAAAATTTGACCTTGACACCCTAAAATCACTTTGTAAGAGCATGTTTGGTCACTGGAGGAAGGATACAAAGACTAACTCTAACAGATCACACATTTGACTGACACTCAATAGATTATGCTTTAGACCATCTACATACATAACATTCCCAGCTTTAACTTTTTCTTTTAAGAGAACAGAGCCTTTACCTTTTATGACTGTAGGAGTGTCATTACCAAATGAGACCTTCTTTTCCTTTTCTAACGTATTATGTGACTGAATTTTTTCTTTATCAATTATCATGTGTTTCAAGCATCGACCTTCAATGTACCACTGATTTTCTTTTCCTTCTACATACAAGGCTATACCACATATTTCTATTCATGATTCTTTCTTTCTCCATGTTTTGGGACCGAATGAAGCGTGCTCCTTCTGAGATATTTGCCGAAATTTACTCGTGCATTCAGAATCTTCATGACTAAAGTTCTTACCTATAGAGTATTCTATTTCATTTTCAAGACCGTAAAATTTATTATAGGTCCTTTTCATGATCCCAGACACATTCCTTTGGTTTTGTGCTTCTCTAGTCATGATGGTCTTGTAAGAAACACATTGAAGAACTTTGTATCCAAAGTTATGACATGGAAAACATTGACCATTAAAGAAATTCCTGCGATTATCGAATCTACTTGCTTGATGATTGTAGTTTCCATTGACATTCATTCTTGAAGCAAAATGATTTACTTGAGGTAGGTTGTAGCTTATGTTCTTCATTGAGGTAGATTGAACCTAATTTACCTGGTGATCTGCTTTATGCCTTTGTCGATGATTGTCAACTTGTTGACTTCTCCTTGGTACATCAAGATAGCTTTTGGAGGTTGATGGCTTCTGTGCTTGAGATGCTTCTTCTGTATATCCAGGACCCATCTTTACTAGAGGAGAACACCACACTTTGATAATTTCATCATCCTTTAGCAAATCTAGGATGAGAGATTTTGTTTTCTCAATATCTTTTCTTCGACCCACAATTTCACACTCTAACTTTTCTTTGTGTTTTTCCCTTTCAACAATTTGGAATGTCAGAGTATTTATAATCATACTCTTTTCTTCTAAACAGATCTTAAGTTTAGAAATTTCTTCATAGAGACCATCTTCATCTAAATCATCCAAGAAATCATCATCTTCAAAAGCCATCAAAAGTCTATAATCATTACCATGTTCATATTCATCACTATTTAATAAACCATCACTATCTTCATGTGTATAGTAGCTCCTCTTACTTACATTCTGTTTTCTATTCCATTTTTATGGTTCCTTACCTTTATCCAACTTATCTTTACGAGGACATTTTGGCTGCATAATGATCGAATCTTCCACAAGTAAAGCATTTGAAAGGTAGTTTACCTCTAAATCTTATGTTGAAGGTTCTTGAAAAAGTTTTATTCTTCCTCTCCTTTTGAAATGTGTCATGATTCATTCAGATCTTCTCTTCTTGAAGCCTTGAATGTGGCTTCTGTCATATCTAATGGACCCCCTTTTCTCATTTTGAAAGTAGTTAGGATTCTGTACAGTTGTTTCATAGTAATAATCTAAAGATTCTGCTTTTCTTCTATGGCAGAAAATTTTGATTCAAACTTAGAAGACAGGGATCTCAAAACCTTTTCAACTACAGTAACTTCTTTTATCTCTTCACCTAAGTTTTTCATGCGATTAACAATCTCATCTATATGTAAGAAGTAATTAGCTATACTTTCATCATTGTGCATTTTTAGAGTTTCATATTGAATTCTGAGAGATCGTAGTTTTGCACGCTTTACCTGATCGTCTCCTTCATATCTTAGAATGATATTGTCCCATATTTCTTTGGCGGTTCTGAGCTGCATAACCTTGGCAAATTTTGATTATGACAGAGTCCCCAATAATGTGTTGTTAGCCTTGGAATTTGTTTCATACTGCTTTTTATCCGCAACATCTGTAGGAATTGCTGATGGAAAGGTGTATCCTTGTTCCACGATTTCCTAAACATTTGTTCCAAGAGATTGAAGATAGGTTGTGGTTGTTACCTTCCAATAGACGAAGTTGCTCCCATTGAAGATTGGTGGTCTAATGGATCCCTCTCTTTCACAGGTACTCATGATGACAAATCTTCCTTCAAGCAATCAAGATTCTTCTAAAGGACCTTCTCTAATTCTAATTATTGGAAATAATACTGAGAGGAGGGGGTGAATCAATATTATCAATCAATTTTACATTTCCATAGACAAATTTATATACACTACTTCTGTTAATGAAACTTTCATGTATATGCAACTATGTTTAGAGCAACCAGTGTATATCTTGCAAACTTATAATTTGGTTAGTTGATCCTTAATCTGTGTATCAGAACCATATAAACAGTAACCAGGTGAAATAAACAGAACAAACAATCACACAAATGAGCATACGATATAAGGTGGAAACCCAATGTGGGTGAAAACCACCTACTACAATCGTCTCTATGTTTCTTTAATAAGAAACTTCTTACAAATTTTGTACTGGTGCAGTCTTATACCAATATGTAAGCTTCTACCCGCAGAAGCCTACAACCTTCTCTCGTTCTCCAACTTCTCCTGGAAGGGAGCTACAACCCCCTAGCTCTCATACTAGTACGTAGTTGCTAACCTAAAGAAGGCTACAACCTTCTCTTTTCTTCTAGGGACCACGTTTCATAAATTTTCAGACTGGATCCATCAATAACATCAATCAAACATAAAATATATCTGCATCCATCAATCTCCCTTGTACCAACCAAAACTGAATCAAACAATCACTTTTCTAAATGTTGTAACCAGAACACAGTAACAGTAACCAGAACCCAATATAAAACCCAGAACACTACAACAACAAACAAAAGTAGCTAAAACATATTTTATGAGACGTACACTACTTCAATGTGTCGAACCTACATTCATACGCTATTATCTGAAGGTAGACCTGTGTATATGTTGTTTTGAAATGCCGAACTAGCGTGTATACGTGCCTTTGCTATACTGAAACTGTGTACAGATCTGTAAAAGATGATTTAACCTTTACAACTATTCATACATTAGTTATATCCAGATCATCAAATTTACAAATTATGACATGCCCCAATTATAAAAGATCAAAACCACACAAATATACTTCTCTTCAAGCCTAAATATCTCGACCCATCAATAGAACTTATCCTTCTTCAAGCGCTCAGGTTCCTCCTTGATTCAGATCAAACTATGCATCATAACCCAATGACCAGTATTCTAGATCTTTCTCTTCATTAGATATTCAATCCTTGAGTACCTTTGCCTAATGATCTCCACCTCCTTTTAGAGTCTTAGGCCTTACTCAATACCATGGTCCAAAACCACTTTATAATCAATACCTTAGACCAAATACCTGGGGTCAATACTTCAGACAAGATACCTTAGACCAATACCATGGGTCAAAATACCAAGGACCAAAAATACCATGGACCAAAACCAAGTTTTCCTTATGTGAAGGTGCGTGTATACGCATACATGGCTTTTGGTCTACGAACCTGCATGTATACATGGTTTGGTCAAGGGGAACCTATGTATACCTCTTTTTCCTTCATTTTGTGATCCTAAATTGTGATCTGTCATCTTAGTGAGTTTGCATCAAGGACAACACCTATGTCATAGCGCCAAACCTATGTCATAATGCCAACAATTGGTATTTGCAACAGTGTTTTAATGGCTAGGTGAGGTAGTCATTATAAGTGAACCAAATCTAGGATTATGGTGGAAAAGGGAAATTATATCCAAGAAATGGTTAAACACTTCTGCAATCCTTCATAATTCAAAAAATAAATTATCATTCATTACAAAATGATTATGATTCTTAACTTTAAAAACACCTTGTACTTTAAATAATTGTCTCCTAGTTAATATGATAATACAAGTACTCATCAACTAAGTGAAGGGACTTCTTAAAAACTTTCATGATGACCACTTTCCTATGATGTATGCTATGAAAAGAACAAATTGTACTATGTTTCTGATAGGGTGGATGCTTGCACTGGTCTGCTTGCGCTGCTTAAACTATGTTATTCTACTAGTACCATTCTGCTTGTATTATTATATATGACAACATGCTTGCACTAGTGCAAGCATAATATTTGAAAAAAGAACAGGGAATTTAAGCAAAATATAGGTTGGACTTCCAACATGGCTTCCTCAACTTATACTGGAAATTTTCTTCGCCCTTTCTTGATGCTTCAGAACATATCCTTTTACTCTTTGTGCGCGAGATCCTGCAATGAATTCATGAGGGAACAAAGAAGTGGGAAAAGGGAAATTTCAAAATGGGAAGGAATTATGTTACAGGGATTCTAGGAATAGTACCACAAGACGAGATAGGAAAAAATTCAAGGTTACAGTGGGATTTTTACAAAACGGACAGGGTAAATTCAGAAGAATATGGGAAGGTTAATCATTCTCGGTTTGAAGAAGAACACTGAGGGACTATTATCAAAGTGCAATATGAAGAAAGGAAAAAACAAAATTGGAAGGTCTGCCTGCACTGGTGCAAAAAAAAAATAATTGCAACGAAAATTAAGCATTATTTGAATAAAAGTATCCATGCTAATTACCCCAACCGTATAAAGGTTGGTCCTTCTGAACATGCTTTTACTTGGTGGTCACTAGCATATCTAAAGATCAAGCAAAATTTTCTTTTTATTAGAAATTTTTGATCTTCCTGCCAGCAAGCTAGTTTTTAGGTTCATCCTTCTGCAATCATGTCAATGAACTGATTTTCATAATTACAGGAAAATGTTTTGTCTTTACTTTTTTTGTATTATATATATATATATATATATATATTTTTTTTTAAGAAGAAGAAGGATTCATGTTTTCAAAAGGTTGGTATTACCATTCCCCACTAGCATCCCAAATTGTTGTTGGACTTGCTGTGTAAATTCTTTCCTGGCAAGTGGCTGAAAATACTTCTTTAATCTGTGTCCATTTACCAAGAATACCAAATTTTGTCCATCAATAGTTTTAAATTCTACTACTCCATTCTCGAATACTTGGATCACTTCATAAGGTCCCATCCAATGTGTATGGAATTTCCCTTTAAAAATTTTAAATCTAGAATCATAAAGGAGCACCCAATCACCTTGTTGGAATTGCTTTTTCTGAATAGACTTGTCATGCCACATTTTGTGTTGCTACTGAATTAGTATGTTCTACTGAACATCATCCCTATGAAATTCATCTAACTCATTTAATTGGAGAAGATGTTGTTGTTGTGCCTCAGAGAGATCTAGTCCTAACTGAACCGAAGTTTTGAAAGTTTTGATCTGGAATTCAATTCGTAACAGAACCTATTTGCCATATACCATCTCATATGGTGTATGTCCCGTGCTATTTAT
The DNA here is from genome assembly GCA_000404065.3 of Pinus taeda. Taxonomy (NCBI): domain Eukaryota; kingdom Viridiplantae; phylum Streptophyta; class Pinopsida; order Pinales; family Pinaceae; genus Pinus; species Pinus taeda. Next base: position 119,915 of record APFE031622522.1, read on the forward strand.
TCAAGTGGTTCTTTATGCCCATAAAGCTTTTGGTAATATTTCAACCCAGTCTTTCCAATGCATATTTACTATCTTTGTAAGAATGGACTCGATCACTTTGTTTGTGGATTCCACCTGGACATTTGCTTGTGGGTGATACAGCATGGATTTCTTGTGCCAGATCTTGTATTGCCCAATCACACCTTGTACCAGATTAGAAATAAATCATGGACCATTGTCAGAAACAATTTCTCTAGGCACACGAAATCTAGTAAAGATTTAGGTAAAAAGAAAATAAAAAACAACTTTTTCTGTAGCAAAGGAAACAATTTTAGCTTCTACCCATTTTGTAACAAAATATGTATAAACCAAGATATGCTTTTTACTTAATGACATTGGATTTATTGGCCCTATAAAATCAATAGCCCATTTTTAAACGGCTCAATCATAACTTGGGGGCATAAAGGCATTTCATTGGTCTTATTAGGCTCGACCATTCGCTGGCAACTATCACATCACCTAACATATTGTTTGGCATCCTTAAACAAGGAAGGCCAAAAGTAACCAGCACGCAATACTTTATATGTAGTCAGTTTATCAGTGAAGTGGCCTCCACAAGGTTCATCATGAACAGAGTTCAATATGTAAAACAATTCCTCCTCTCTTACACACCTACGGATAATCAGATCTAGATGAGTGTAAAAGATATCTCCTTGAATCTAGGAGTATGTAGCACTTCTTTGTTTAATATTCCTCTTTTCACGAGCGGACAAGTGGGGTGGTTTTTTCCCAGTAACCAACTAATTAGCAATGTCAACAAACCATGAAGAATCTGTTGACATAGCAAAAAGATGTTCATCTGGAAAATCATCATTAACAAGAGTTGATTCACTAGGATTATCTAATCTAGAAAGAAAATCTGCTACAATATTAGATTTTCCTAGTCTATCAACAATAATAATATTAAATTCCTGCAGCAATAGTAACCACCTAGTCAGTCTACCACTAGTCAATGGTTTGTTCATCAAATATTTAATCGCAGAATGATCAGTATCTACAAATACTTCATATCCTGTAATATAGTGCCTGAGCTTATTAATTGCAAAAATTATAGCTAGAAACTCTTTCTCTGTAACAAGAGTATGAGTTGAGTTATCCCCAGCTCTGCCCGGAAGCAATGCAATGAATGGTGATTCGATGAGACTTTTTCTGCAGATGGAAGGCTTTGAAAAGGTGCCTGCTTTGGAGGTACAGGAAAGAAAGATAGAAAGTCGTTGCTTTTGAGTGCATAAGTTTCTCATAGTAGCATGGGAGGTAGAGGTTCTTCTCTCGCAAGTTTAATAATTCTAATCTGCACTCGTTGTTTAGGTGACATCTGGTTAGTCATCGACATCTGAAAAATTTGAGTGAATAAGTTTGTTTGCACATTTTGGGTTCTAGACCTAATCTTTTGTGGCTAGATCTAGATCTAGGTGGCTAGGTTTTAGTTCTAATCTTTCGTGGCTAGATCTAGATCTAATTTTATCTTCTACCTTATTTCTCTACGGATGGGTTCTATGGGCAAGTAAAATATGGCTCCCAGCTTCACAAAAATAGTTTATGGCTCATCTAATTCTGGAGGGAAAGCCCCTACCCATATCGTCAGTGAAGCCCCAACTCCCACTATCCAAGTGGTCCAGGCCTCACTCAATGAGGCTTTGAAATTTTCCAAAAGTGCCCTAATCTATCGGTTCAATGGTTTTTGGCCGCAGCTGATAGCGCTCCACAATTGGATCTCAGAGGTATGGAAGCCTCTCATTTTTTATGAAATTAATATCTACCATTGTGCTAGGGTTTCTTTATAGTAGATTTTGAAAATCCTGAAAGCAGACAATGTATTCTAGATTCCGGCCCTTGGTTTTGGGAAAAATCAAGCCTATTCATGAAGCCATGGAACCCATCATTCAATCCCTCTACAGCAGTCATAACCTCAGCACCAGTTTGGGTGAGATTTCCAAGCCTACCCCTGCATCTCTGGAGTCTCTCCTTGCTAAAATCCATTGGAAATGCAATTGGGAATTTTACTGCAGGTGCCCAAAAACAGAGGAATATGCCAGAACCACCTATGCACGCATCTGTGTGGAAATGGACTTCAGCGCCAGATTCCCACCTAAAATAAACCTAACAAGTAAAGACTATGTGTGGAACCAGAAACTCGATTATGAAAGTGTCCTCTTCAGATGTCAATCCTGCTTCGAGACAGGCCATCTAGCCAAAAATTTCCCAAAAGCCTCCCAAAAAAATTCTGCTAGAAAAAACCACCACAAATCTACATGGTGGGAAGGAGCACAAAAAGAACACTACACTGTCATCAAAGAAGAATACTCTATAGAAAACTCCGAATCACAAGAAATCAGGCAAGAAATAAATAACTCTCAAGACAAGCAGGGAGAAAGCCTCGCCCAACAAATCAACATTTATGAGGATTCAAATGTTGCACAAAATAAATCTTCATTTAACACCAAAGCAGATCTCCTAGACCAAACTTGTTCTCCGGCTATCTTCAAAAGGATGAACACAATAGATCGTGAAGCTAAGATACCAATGTCCCGAGAACCAGAAGAGATGAAGGAGATACAAGATAAAGGAAGTTGGAAGACTGTAGAGAAAAAAAAAGAAAGCTACAACACCATTACCACCCAGAAAGACGAGGATCCAGATAATTAAAAACTAAAAAAAAAAAATCATAGGTCTGATAGACTAATTTGGTCTCAATGGACATTAACCACCACCATTATCTTCATCATCATCATCATAATTTAATTCAGAGAAAGAAAAATTCTTACTAATATAATAAATAGCATACGATTGCTTATTTTCCTCTTGTCCTAAAGTTGCTCCAATAGCCAAATCTGAAGCATCAGAGGAAATGTGAAAAGGAAAGGACCAGTTAGGATCTCTCAAAACTGGTGCAAGTACTAACGTTTCCTTCAATGTTTCAAAAAACTGTCGGCAAGCTGTGGTCCAAGAAAATCCACTATCCTTAGGTAGAATTTGGAAAAGAGGGGCAGCTATCTTAGAAAAAATTTCAATGTATCTTCTATAGTAACCAACATGTCCTAAAAAACCTCTTACTATCCTTTGAGTTTTGGGTGCAGGAAGATGCAAAATGATCTCAATCTTTGCTGGATCAACTTGGATACCATTACCAGAAATCAAATGGACAAGTACCACTCCCGCTTTGCACATTAATCTACATTTCTTTTCACTCAAGGCAACATGGGATTCCCGACAACAAAGAAGTACTTTCTCTAGATTTTTTAGATCTTCCTGGAAAGAATCACCGAACACAAAAAAGTCATCCATATAATTTTCTACAAATTCTATATCAGTAAAAATGGCTAAGACTTCCCTTTGAAAGGTAGCCAAGGCATTACATAAACCAGAGGGAATCTTTTTATAATCAAATGTATGCCATGGACATGTAAAAGTAGTTTTATCCTAATCTTCGGGTGCAATTTGTATCTGGTTATAACCACTGAAGCCATCCAAAAAGGAAAAATATTTCTTTCCTGCAAGGGTATCAAGCACCTGGTCAATGAAAGGTAGAGGGAAATAATATTTGAGAGTGGATTTGTTCAATTCTTGATAATCAATACAAATACACCATCTTCCATATTTCTGAGCTACTAGCACTAACGGAGGGACCCACTGACTGTCGAAAATAGGATAGATAAAACCAACATCCAAGAGTTTCTGTACTTCTTCCTTCACAATATCTCTTAGCACTGGATCCATTCGCCTTTGGGGTTGTCAGACAAGTCTGGTTCCTTCCTGAATATAGATATGATGTGTACAAGTTTCAGGAGGAATACCCTTCATATTTTCATAGCCCTCTGCAAAGGCACTAAGATGGTTTTGCAACAAATTCACAAGTTGCTTCTGCTGACATGAGCCCAAATCTAAACTTATATGCAAGGACTTACCAGGGCTAATCTCAATAAGAGTAGTATCAGGCTCAGGAGTACTCAAGGGAGTGGTCAAATGAAGTGGTACAGAAGAATGAGAATCATGATTATCTCGAAAATCTAGGCTGAAAATCTAGCTCAATGGCTCAAAATTAGTTATAGTTTCTAGATTATTCAGGAAATCTTGAATCTCGTCTTCTTGTGAAGATCCAATATAATGATAGATAAGGGAAATGGGCTGAATCTCCTCATCACTGCTTTCATCCAACCATAAAGTAACCGTAAAGTATCTCGAAGGTCCTAAACGGATCTGGCAGGGGGGTATAAGGTAAATTTCTTCGTAGAATCTCCAAGCGAAATATACATATCACCGGAATGACATCGAATATATGCATCCACTGTAGCAAGCCATGGTCAACCCAAGATCAAGGGCTGTCCTCCTACTGGGTTATTTGGCTAAAGCACAATGAAATCAGCAAGATATTCCCAAGAATCTAATGAGATGATCACATCTTCCAATACTCCTTCTGGCTTAATTTTAGATCTATCTGCTAATTCAAGCACAGTGGGAGTATGGTGAAGATGAGATAACCGAAGTTGGTCCATGGTTTTCTTAGCCATGACATTAATGGCTGCCCCCAGGTCTATAAGAACATTAGAGACAAGGACATTACCAATCTGAATTGAGACAATAGGGTTTCCTGGATCATTTTTTTTCATAGACACGAATCACGTCATCAACTCTGCTGCAATACAAAAAAATTGAATGGTTTGGGGTTCCAATCTCTTCCTCCCAAGTTTCTTGAGACAAAGTTCTTTAATAATCTTGGTACAAATGGGGATCTCTTTGATGGCTTGAAGCAAAGTTATCTTAATGAAAATATTCTGAAGCTCTGATGCCAAGCTAGACTAAGAAATAGGCTCACTTCTTTCCAATTCTAGCCTCTCTGGGACGAGAGGCTAGTTGGAAGAAGATGGCAAGGATTCAAATGGTAAGGGATGCTTAGTGACAGTTTTCAGAGAATGGTTAAGAGTTTCCTTTTCTCCTTTCTCTTCAAAAATCACCCTAGGTTGCTTCTGATTTTTTGATGTTACAGTCCTTCTCGATCTTAGATGAATATCGTGAACCCCAACTGGAATAGATTGGTACTCGAATGGTAAAGGTGGGTTTGTTACATAGATCATTTTCACTGCTTTATTATTGTTAGGATTGGGAATAGGTTGAGGATGAAACTGAGGAGATCGAAAGGGTGGAGGTAAAGGTAACGGTGGAGTAGACTCACTCAGAGGTTGAGACATTGCATAAGGTGTATGCGTAGATGGATATGACTACATAGGTGGCTGGTAGGAAAATGGAGAATGAGTTGGCCCTCTCCAACCTTGTTTCCAGGGTTGAGAAGGTTTCTCATGCTGATATTGATTCCCGTACGGCCACTGTTGATTACTATTAGGATAAGAATATGCACATGAATTATAACCAAAATAGTGTGGAGAAAATTCAGGAGCCATACCTACACCTACCTGAGGCCAATTCCTTCTTGCTCCCATAGCATACAAGTATTCAGCTTTAGGTTGTCCACCTGTAAATACAGCTTTAAATCCTAGTATAAAGAGATATTTTTTTGTGACATGGTCTTCTACACAAATAGCACACATATTAGTTTCTTTCAAATTAAGAGGACACTCTTTAGGAGGATGCTTGTCTCTATATTTAGGACAGAAAATACATAATGACTCTTATTCCTTCATGAATTTTTGATGAAATTTTAAAGAGTCCAACTATTTGGTAAAAATATTCATTATATCAATTTTCATGTTTTCCATTTTACTTTCTATTCCAATAATCATCACACCTCTAGATTTAGTTTTTCTATTTCTATTTCGAGTTCCTCTACCGGATCTATACTGATTTCTTGAAAATTTCCTGCATAATTCACAAATTTGTTCAAAAGTTTGTTGAGAAATATCACCTTGTCCTAACAAATTTAGATTATTTCTAGAATTATCAGTAAGTCCTCTTAAGAACAAGGTTCTAATAGTACTGGGATCAAGCTTAAGTTTCAACCTTTGTAAAATATACATAAATCTTTCTAGGTAATCTTCAAGAGTTTCATCATCATCCTATATAATTGTAAAAACCTTCTCTTGCATGTCTTGAGGCTTGCAATATTCTTGATATTTAGACAAAAACACTCTCTTCATCTGATCCCAAGAGGTTATAGTGTTTCCTCCTAACCCCATAAACCAGTGTAGAGCTGTGTCCCTGAGAGTAACAGGAAATAATCTTAACTTTTGAGTGTCCATTGAATAATCATAACTTCTACACAAATTATCAAACTCGAATAGAAAAGAGTCAGGATCTTCATGAACTTTACCATGGAAATGAGGGAGAGCTGATGGTGGAATATTCTTCATTTTAACCAAAGTATTAGGGTCCACATTTGGAAACACAAAAATCGGTTGTTCTCCACTTACCTGGTTTTCAGCGGTCCCTTCCACATGATTTTCATGGTCCTCCATTGTTTCCCTTTTATTTGAACCACTCTCAACAGGCTGAACCACACTTGAGCTGTTGTCACCATAATCCAGGTGGACTATTCTTGTGTGATGGGTTTGAATTGGATTAGGCTTCCTGCTTACAGAAGGAGACCCAATATGTGAATTGCTTTCAGAATTATTTCGGCCCTTAGTAGGCTTCAAACCCTTACCATTTCTAGGAATTCATGTGAAAAAAGAAAGAAAAATAACAAACAACTTCTAATAAAAAATTCTATCAAAAATCAATTAACACCAATAAAATTCCTTCAAATAAGCTTTTTCAAACAATACTACAAAAGTAAAGGAATAATTACCTTTATTGTATAATCAGAAGATTCTTACCAAATCAAATCGCCTCCTCGGCAATAGCGCCAAAATGTTGGGTGCAGGAATTACACTTAAGCAAACTCCTCAACACTTAATTTTTCAACCCGAGGGATCCATAAAGTTAGAGACGAAGCACAGGTAATGCTAGAGATGGTATACATATTTCTAATATAAATCCCTACTTTCTTTAAACAAAAGATTGCATAATCAAATTAAAAAGATAAAAAAAGGCAACTTGAACCATCAAAATAATCTAAGACGAGAACAAGAAAGAATTCATTTGCAAGAGGAAATTAAAGATAAAGGGCAATCACTCTAGCTAATTATTGTTTAACTACTGAGTGTGTGTTTTTCTTCAACAAAGATGCTTCGCAGTCTCATTAGATGGGCCCTTAAACATGCTCCTTTAGATATTTCCTCCTTGCATTAATATGTCTTGTACTATCGCATTCTACTTGCAATAGTGCAGGAACAGAGATTTATGTAGAAGGTATAAATGTTGTCTTTACTAAAGGCCTTCTACTTCCTGCAAGAGCTTGAACTTTTCTAATTTCAAATCGCTCAAATCCCATGGAAAGAAACTAGTTCTTGCACTGGATCAGAGCTTCTTGCACTTAGAATTTAATTCTTAAAATGAGTGCCTAATTATTACAAATTCCATTTTACTATGGAATCAAATTGCACACGTAAAAATGAAGGCTTATAATCGTGACAGAGTGTAGGAATAAAGAAACAATCAATATACATTTATCCTGTCATAAGCATTGAATGAAAGAAAGAAGATTGTAGGAAATAGACTAATAAGGCTTGCTGCATTGCACCGATGCGCACTGGCGCAGGTTCATTTCTCTTGTTTGGACCAGGCAAGAAAAACCAATCAAACAGAATTTCAGAAAAGGAGATATCACACCAACGTGCACTGGTGCAGGGTTATTTCACCTTCTTGGACTAGGTGGAGGAAAACCAATCTAAAATCAAGTGCAGGAAAGGAAATTTATCTACTTCACACAATGGATCCACTTTCACTTAGATAGGAATGCATGTGCTTAAAATTAAATCACACTTGACAATATAAACACACATTATAGGAAAACAGAAAATGGGGTAAGCGTGTTGGGTTGGCTGGGCCCTAGCTAACCAGTGCATTTCCATTCTAAATAAAATGTTGCTCAGTACTTTAATCAATTCATCATCTCAAATACAGAAACACAATTTGTGAAACATGAGGCAAAGCTCCCTTTTTATTAACTCACTAATGTAAGTACATACGTTAATACATCGTCCAACCCAGATTCAGGAAATAACAAAATACAGCAACCTGTTACTACCTCTCTGGATGTGCCTCTGTTCTATGAAAAAACTACCTTAGTCCTATTTACATTCTACATTATATAGATGTTTGGCCAAATTCCAAAATAGATCATTCAATTGATTACATAAGCAACAACAGAATTTAGCTTTTTGACATTTAAACTTAGACAATTAGCAAAACTGGCCATAGCCAATCTCCAACTTTCGTTCTTCATATATTCGATCCTGGCTACCTTTGGATCGATCTTGATGTCCTGGTTGAAGCTGCTCAAAATGAGGCGATTCGATCTTAGCTGCCTTTGGATCGATCTTGTTGTCGTGGTTGAAGCTCCTCAAAACAAGCCGGTGATCAAGGAGGTTTGGATCTGCTACAAGGATTTGTTGTGCCAACAACAGTGTAAGATCCAATCCTACACTAGGATCAGTAGTCACTATAAGTACTCTAACTACCAAATAAAAATTGGAGATGTCGATAAGTTACAAAGTGTGATTAGAAGTAACAAATCATGTAAGAAATTATTAATTAATGCTAAGTTAAATTAAAAGTATGAAAAATAAAGTTTCTACGAAATATGTCGCCATGCTTGGACTGGTGCAAGATGAGGGTGTATAAGAGAAGTAAAACAGTGGTAAATGGTTATGATTTAGGTAGGGGAAAATGGAAGAAAGAGAGAAAATTAGGGGCTAACTGTAGGAAGCAGAGATTTGTGGCACTCATCTCAGTAAAACTAGAGTACATGGCTACAAGTCAAGAAACATGTGAGGTAATCTCAATGAGAAAGTTTCTTGTTGGGTTATTTGGTTAGATGATGGATCCTAATATGATTTAATGTGATAGTAATTTTTTTATCAAACTCTCTAAGACTCATATATTTCATGATTGATCTAATCATATAGACATCAGGTATCACCATCTATGATATTGTGTGCAGAGGCAGATCATGTTGTTGCACTACATTCCTACATAGGTACAAGATGAAAATATTTTATGATGGCTTTTTCAAAGGGAAAATATGATTTCCATAGAGGAAGGATCGAGGTATAGATAATCCCTTTATTTCTGAGAGGGAGTGTTGAAAATGCAACAGTAAAATCTAGTTTTGATGTTTCCTTGGTCAAATTAGATTAAAATTCGAATTTCAATTTCAATAAAATAATTGGAGTTATTTAACTGAGGCGAAATGGAACTTGTCACTGAGTTAACTTAGTGAATTCAAACTGGATACAGTTCAGTTCAATTTATTATGATTGATTACTAATTTCTAGCAATCTATTTCAGTTAATTTGACTTATTGTAAGTTAAACTAGTTCCAACAGTTAGAGAACTAGGGGAGTGATTCAACCAGTTAAATCACTGATTGGCCTAGAATAATTTATGCATGCAGATAAATAAAGTTACCTAGTTGAGATTGGAGTTCAAGGGTAGTGTAATATTGGTTGAAGACTATTTCGAAGTGTACAGGTGGTGCATGCAGTCAGATAAGGCCTTGCAGGAATTCCACAATTCTAAGTGATAAATTTCCCTAATTAATAGGGGTTAATTCGTCAAGGAATAGAGCAAGGAAATATGAACTTGAAAGGTAGGAAAATTGGTTAAGTGTATCCCAGAGTTATTTTGTGAAGTAGTGAGATAGAATGTTCAAAGGCAAGTTCAAAGAAACCTCAATTGATGTAGAAAATGACGATGGTAAAGGCAATGGTACAGATCAGGTGCAGATCAATGAAATGGACGTGTTGCAACTGAAGAATAACATTATTCCCAAAGGCTTGATACCTTTAGAAGAAGTCTTTGATCAAGATGATGTAGCCTACAAGCCAATGTTGCAGCCAATAGAGAAGGGTGTGGAAGAGGTCAACATCGGAACAGCTGCTAATTCTAAATTGGTAAAATTGTCCAAAGCATTGCCACCAAAGATCAAAGACAAATATATCAGTTTGATGTCTTCATTTGCAGATGTGTTTGCTTGGGACTATTCCGACTTAAAGACATATGATACTAATATAATTCGGCACACTATAACCTTCAAGCCCAATCAAAAACCACTCAGACAAAAGTTGAGAAGGCTAAATCCAAAGTTGGTCCCATCTATTGAAAAGGAGATAAACAGGCTATAAAAATCAGGGATCATTGTGCCCATCAGGTTTTTAGATTGCATCTCTAATTTGGTGCCCATACAAAAGAAGACAAGTGAAATTTTCTTATGCATCAATTTTAGAAATCTCAACAAAGTTTCATTGAAAGACAACTATCCACTGCCCAAAATGGACCATATACTTCAGCGAGTAGTGGGAGCATCTCGTATGTCACTACTTGATGGTTATTCCGGATATAACCAGGTTTCTGTCCATGAAGATGACAGAGGCAAGACAATGTTCACCACTCCATGGGGAACCTTCCATTATGCTAAAATGCCTTTCGGTTTGAAGAATGCGGGTACCACATTTCAACGTGCAATGGACTTGGCTTTTGCAAATGAGAAGAATGTCTTTTTGGTGGTGTACCTAGATGATTTGACAATGTTTTCCAAATCTAATGAAGAGCACATGTACCATCTTAAAACTATCTTCCAAAAGTGCAGAAAATATGGCTTGTCGCTGAATCCGAAGAAGAGCTTGTTTGCTATGGAGGAAAGCAAACTACTCGGGCACATTATCTCAAAATATGGCATTCGTATTGACCCAGCACGTGTGTAAGCAATTCAACAAATTGATCTACCCCAGAATAAGAAAGAGATACAATCATTCAATGGTAAGATGAATTTCCTACACCGCTTTGTACCTAATCTTGTTGAGCACCTAAGAGAGATGAAAAACATGCTTAAGAAGGACAACCAAGTGAAATTGACAGAGGAGGCTGTAAAATCTTTCAATTTGGTCAAATTGGCTCTTTCTTCAGCTCCAGTTCTAGTCAGCCCGGACTACACTCAGGATTTCATATTGTTTTCATTTACTTCGGAGCACACTATGGCATCAGTCTTATTGCAGAAAAGAGATGATCATGAAAGACCCATTGCATTCTTCAGCATAGCTATAAGAAATGCAGCATTAAAATACAACAGCATTTAGAAACAAGCCCTTGCACTTGTGAAGGCATTGAAAGATTTCCAAGTGTATATTTTACATTCTCATATTTTGGTTTATGTTCCTAATGCTGTTGTCAAAGATGTTTTAGTGCAGACCGATCCAGAAGGAAGAAGAGGCAAGTGGATTGCAGCCTTGCTGGAATATGATGTGGAAATAAAGCCCACAAAGCTGGTGAAAGGATAGGGATTGGAAAAGTTAATGGTTGAATCAAACTTCCATGCCTTGGACATAAATCTGATCACTACTATGTCCAATGAGAATGAGAAAGAATCATCAATTCAGGTATCTGAAATGTTTGCTCTTTCTCCATGGTATTCAGATATCATATATGTGCTTAAAAATTTGTCACCACCGCTCGGCATGACAAGAAACAAAGCGAGAACACTCAAGTTGAAATCTACCATGTTTTGCATTCTAAATTCTGAACTATATTGGAAAGATCCCGGTGGCATTTTGTTAAATTTTTTGGTGGAAAAGGAAGCAAAGAAGGTCATGGAGGACTGCCACCAACGAGACTGTGGTGGTCACCTTTTTTGGAATTCAACATCGAATAAAATTCTGAGAGTGGGGTACTATTGGCCGACATTGTTTGCTGATGTATATAAGATGGTCAAGTGTTGTCATAAGTGTCAGATTTTTGAAGGAAAGTATAAGTTACAACCTTTTCCACCTAAACCCATTGAGGTGAGTGCCCCTTTCCAGCAATGGGGATTGGATTTCATTGGTGAAATTAATCCCTCTTCCTCTAGTCAGCGTAGATAGATCCTCACAGCGACATATTATTTCAAGAAATGGATCGAGGAAATTTCGACCAGATAAGCTACAAATGCGGTAATAATCTCATTCCTTGAAAATAACATCTTGTCTCGCTTTGGTTGTCCGAATAAGCTAATCACAGATAGCGCAACAACTTTCAAATCAAAAATGATGGTAGAGTTTTGTCATAAATATCACATCATCTTGGGTGACTCAACTGCCCATCATCCGCAAGGAATTGGATTGGCGGAGTCTTTGAACAAATCATTGGTCAACATAATCAAGAAGCTGTTGGAAATAAATAAGAAGAGCTGGCATAAGAGGTTGGTCAACGGACTTTGGGCAGATCGGGTCAATCAGAATAAATCCATAGGTATATCACCTTTCGAGCTTGTTTATGGAGTTGATACCGTATTTCCTACCTCTCTCGCTACCCTAGTAGTCAAACTTCTTCAGGAGGCCAATAGTGAAGAAGATCCCATGCAGAAAAGGTTGAATTAAATGGTCCACTTGTAGTAGACCAGAGAAGAAGTTTTCAAGAACACATCCAAATGCAGGAGAAGATCAAGAAAATTTATGACAGAAACGAAAAGGTGGACAAATTTTAGGTGGATGATGTGGTGCTGAAGTGGGATGCAAGGAATGAGGAGAAAGGCAAGCGCAGTAAATTCGAGAAACTTTGGAAAGGTCCCTTCAATATTGCAGCATATCAGGGTCAGAATGCCTTTCTTCTGAAGGAAATGAATGGGTAAGATTGTCTAGGAGGGCCGATCAATTGTCGGCTGCTCAAGCGATACCATTTATGAGTTGTTAATGTTGCTTCCATTGTCACTGTAAATACCATTTTATTCCATTTTAGCTAGAGTTTGTCAAGTTATTCTTCAAGTCATTACAATGTCAATTTTGAGTCAGTTTTTTGGTCATCTCAGTTTCGTAAATGAGTTAGAGTCCTATGTTATTTTTCAAAATAATGACTCCATATCCCAATGGATGAAGGCACTGTCTAGCTCTTCTAGAGATCTGTTGTTCTTGGCACCTCCAAGGAGCTACCATCCCCCATTGGAGCCAATGTTAGAGTCGGTCTGGTCAGTCCTCCGTCAGAGATCAATAATCTTTATGCATTTCATTTTTAGGTGTCCCGCTCCATTCACTTAGCTGCATTCCACTAGGGGCATGCCATAATCTGCTGGAGAAGGTCATGCTAGTCATTCCCCCTCATGTCTGGCTCCTGTTGGCTAAGGTCTTTTGTCAATAATCACCAAAGTCCATGACAGTCAAGGATTGGTCCTTTAATGGACAAAAGTTAGTTTCGATCATTAGGTCTAGGGATTAATCAATTTGGTCTTGAAACAAAGCCATGCAGGCCAGAGTGAGGCCCTCACATAGTTATGATTCAGAGAGTTTCATCGTCATGTGGATAGACTTCGAATCTTCTTCAAAACTCTGTTTTAAAGAAAAGTCAAACTGTATCATTTGTGATAAAAATTTCAAAAAAGTCGTCAATTGATTTCTTCAGTTGTAGGCATGGTTTCCATGGCCAAATTTCCTATCGTGCAATCCATGTAAAGAGTGTCGAAAATTTCATCGTTTGAGCTAAGATTTCAAAGGGAAAGTGAAAATCAATCTTGCTTTAAGTCAGTGAAAAAGTGTCAAAACATAAAATTAGAAAAATGGGTTTTGGAAGAAGCAAAAATTTAACCCATCACTTCAAAGTCTTTATATACAATTGCTCATCAAAATCAAAGTGATTGTGCTAATCCAAGCCTTAGAGAAACGGAGCAAAGTGTTTGAGAGGCAAAGTGCGTGTTTAGAGAGAGTCGAAGGCAGTTTCCAGGAGCGCGGCGCATATACAAAGGGGCGTGGCGCACACAGAGGGCGCAGTCAACATAACACCCCAAACCCTACCCCATCAAATACCCAAACCCCCTACATATCCCTAAACAAACTTCTCCCCATAACCCTTATTCCCATCATATTACTATGTTCCTAATACTCCCTTTTCATTGTTCCCCTTGGTGACAGAGATCACAAGAGCACCCAACTTCACACCATCATCAAAGGGCAGCCTAAGCACAGTACAGACAGTAGTCATGGCATCACAACATTCATCAGAGTATGAGATGGAGACACAAAGTGACTCATCCTTGGAAGAGCAGGCTCCCAAGAGACATCACAAGAGTTGAAAACATGTCAGGGATGAGCCCAGTACCCTCACTAAATTACAAGCATGCCCTCTTTCCATGTCATGTTTCCAGCACCTTGCATGTTTTGAATTTTGTCAAAGGGTGGCAAATGTTACAGTTCATCATGAGTTGACCCATATTTTTGTGCTTCACCTACATGGAGATCAGTCTATCTTGGCCGGGGTCACCTTCACATTGACAACCAAAACTATCTTAGTGGCAACAGGCATACCAAATGTTGGAGAACAGTGGCATCAGAAGACGAAGGTTGATAGGCAACACTATGAGCCTTACATTAAGGCCAGATCCTTGAGTCAGCTCACAAGAGTCTTCCCATTCAAATATTTGAAATATGAGTATGCTCCACTCATGAAATTGATCATGAAGTACTTCAGCCGTGAGGGGAGATTCTCTCGACTATATGCCTATCACATCAGGTTTCTCGTGCACTTTACCAGGGTGACGATGATGAACCTCCCATTTTTCATTTACAGGAACATAGAGAGCATGAACACATTCATGCAACATAATACCCCTCAACAACAACTTAACAGTGTGTATCACTTCGCTCTTATCCGGATTTTGGTGGATCACCAGTTGGGATTGCAAGGCATTGCTTGGGAGGACTTCATCTCCCGTGACCTCTTCAATACTTCACAAGTACTATCAGAGCCAGAGCATGAGATGGGTGGTCCTTCTCATCAGTATGAGTGCCATGAGACCACTACCATGCCAGTTTTTGTTACATATCAGAGAGGTAGTAGGCACTTTTTTGCAGTAGCAAAGCGAGTGTTATCTCCACCCGGGGTGGAAGGGGCCTCGCTTCTGGCATCAACTACATAGGTACAGGACAAGGGAAAGAGGCCCGTGCATGATTAAGGTCCATCAGGTGAACAAGAGGCCGATTTCATCCTCATTCAGGATGATGATGCAGAGGTGGAGAATGCCCGACTTAGGATGACTTTTCAGGAGCAGAACACAGAGATCGAAGACTTGTCACTCAATGTGGAGAGGGTCAAATGGATCATCAAGTATTTGGAGCAGAGAAACAAGTAGCTTGAGGATTAGCATGAGATCATGGAGCTGCAAAGCATGCGTGATAATCGACAAGCTACCCAACAAAGGAGGATCGAGCTCACTACCTTGGAGCAAGAGATCAACAATGATCGTAAGTCCTGGCTAGAGAGGATCATCATACACCTTCAGAGACTGCTAGAGAAGGCCGACAGAGACAAAACCATACTGAGGAGGATGGTTTATCATTACAGGGCACAGAACATGAGTGCAAAGGCCCAGATAAGGAGCTTGAAGGAAAAATTGGGCAAAGCAACAAAAGAATCAAAAGAGGCAAAAGAGCAAGATTGGCTTCAAATCTTGGCTAAAGCTTCTATGGCCCAGCATAGTGCCTCCTAGAGAACCTCTAAAATTTCACGAAATTTGGGACAATTTTGGTCACATGGAAAGTTTTTGGTCACAAACACGGGTTTTAGGATTGGGAGCTCCAAATGAAAAATGGCTTGTATTTTTGGATTCAGCATGAAAAATCACGACTATTGGTGCTTCGGCAAGAAATTTGGGCATGATTTCAGTCTCCAGGAGGTCAAAAACACCCAAAAAATGGCCTCTCTTCCCCTATTTTGACACACAGGAAGCAATCTTGGGAGAATGAAGATTTAGAGGGGCAAATGAGCTCCAAATTCAAAAATTCGACTTGGGTTGGAAAGTAAACAGGACAGGCTTTCCAAAAAGCACACTTGGGTACATTTTGGATTCCTGCAGGTGCCTCGCAACAGGATCCAAAGTGGCACGACGCATATAGACAGCAGTGTGGCGCATATAGGAAAAAAGGCCCAATTTACCTTTGTTTCGTGAAATTTCAATTTGCAACTTCTCCAAAGTGGGACCGCTCATCTACACTTCACTTTTTGGCACCTAAGGTGGCATTTAAAGTATTTTCACTCTAGATTTGCTTCTATCCAAGTGGCAAAGGAAGGCAAACAGTCACCCAAGCCATTTGTCATGTTTGTAATGCTGCACCTGTAGCTGATGTTTGGCACTCCACCTCCATTTTGTAATGATTCGAGTAACTCCCCAACCCTTAGGCATTCTATCTCCTCATGTAATATTCTATATATTGTATGCAAACTATTTGCAAAGGGTTGGTTGGCTTGTAACTTCTAGGAGACTGTGGGAAACAACTCTGTTTCTTCATTGTATATTTTTACAGAGGATTAATGAAAGGCAGCGGCTTTGTTTCATGAGATTCATGTGGTTGTGAGTGCAGCAAATGTGTCTCTTATGTTTCATATGTATTTCGTTATGTTTCATAGTTCATTTCATATTCATTTCTAGTGCAATTTTCTAAGTTAGATAAGGTAGAATTCAATTTTATTGCTCTGCCTCTGGGAAAATTTCATGTTCAGTGTTCTTTCTTCTGTTGAAAAGGATTCATGTACTAATGCCTTTTCACTCTCCTAAGAAATCTTTCCATTCTGCATCATTTCAAACTAAATTGTTGGACTCTCCGCCTGTCTTGCCTCACAATGTAATCTGTGCCTTTGTATTAAATTCTTCGTTCATTGCGGTCCATTGGTCCCATAGCATCCCAAAAACACAGTCATTCATAAAAATCGCTTTTTGTATCCATATTCACTTACTAGCCTAAGATCAATATTTCACAGTAAGTCATCTCATACCATTTCATTTACTTATTCGTTGAGCATGACACGGAGAGAACCCTCTCCTGTTCTGGTAGGGCTAGCTACCAGACTGAGTGTGGTTTGTGGTTACCCTGAATTTTGCCTTCCTTCAGCCTGAGGTAGATTTAGGTGCTAATATAGTGGCGACTCCGCTGGGGAACGAAATCAAATCCCTGCACTTCTTAATAATTCTAAGCTTCCGGATGATAGGTTTAGGATTTGATAGGCTGAGTAAGTTGGTTGTGTCCTTTGATTTTTCTGAATAGCACGCTGGCTTCTAGAAGATATACCAAAGCTAATGCAGATACAGATCGTCCACACATCTACGAAAATCCCAATTTGATTTCAAGAATTTGTCGTCAAGAAAGCTCTATATCGCCCGTGTTCAAATCTCATTCATGCCCAGACATTTTTGAATATATTGAAGAGCTAGAGCTTGATGAGAAGTTTCAATTATCGTTGTTCGAAATGAAATCCGAAAGGGAAGCTCACTCTACTTTCCACAATCCACAGTTCCTTGTACACTTGGAGAGAGAAAGGGATAACCGGTCGATTGATAACTACATTATAGCTTATCTTCAAACTCCAATTGCTAGTCCCTTACAAACTGTGCACACTCCTCCAACACCTCTGAGGACAAATCCACCAATAGTGATGGCTGCCTGTTTTGCACCTCTTGTTCTGCCCCAAGTTTTAGATGATATGCCCACAGATTATCAAAGAAAAATCCCATTTTTTGATAGCACTCCTAATGGAACTACTACTTAGCAACATGTGGATAGAATGGCAAACTTCTATGAACTTCATGAGATCGATGCGAAGAATGTGGGAATGAGACTCTTTCTGCAGACATTTGCAGGTGAAGTGAGGAAATGGTTCAGAGGTTTTCCGGTTGCACGTATCGCTACCTTGGCTGACCTACAAAGACAATTTTTAAACCGCTGGGAAGTGAAAAAGAATCCTCTTCAAATTTTGGCCGAATATGAGCAAATCAAAAGAAACGCTGGTGAGTGGGTCCAAGACTATTGCATTAGATTCAATTCAGTTTATAACGAAATTCCAGATCATCTAAGGCCACCTGTGGGACTAGCCATGGTGAAGTTCCCAGATGGTTTTGATGCTGACATGGCTTATCAATTAAGAGAAAGAGAACCGGCTACAATGGAAGACATGGAGAAGATAGTGGTCATCGTTGAAGCAAATCTGCTGACCAAGAGAGCTAGAGCAAAGGAAGAGAAGAAATTCACCACAAAAGAAGAATCTTCCTCGGTAGATCAACTGCTTTGGAAGGTAGAGCAGATGCTTGGAAGGGTGAAACTTGACAAACCGGAGCCACAAGTTAGAAATCTTAACTTCCATGGTCAGCAACAACCACAATATAGAATAAGACAAAGAGATCAACGAGCCCAAGAGTAGACTGCACAACAGCCAGTTCAGACACCTTTGCAACAAAATTTTGTGCATGGACCGGAATCAGATGAGGATGGGAATGTAATAGGTGAAGAAAACCACCTCTTTACTCCTGATGATTTTCCTATTTATCTCACTGAGGATGAGGAGTATGCAGAGAGTTTAGCTGTACACAAAGACGTTGATTTCATTCTAGCAAGTGACACCGTCTTGGAGGAAGAATCAGATGAATACCAAAGAGGCTATATGAATGCTTTTTCCACCCAACAGTAGTAATATTCACTTAGAAACAGAGATGTGCCGGTCAAACCAATTGAGAAAAAGAAGGATGTTGAGGCATCAAAGAATGATTCATCAGTTGCACAAAGGAAAGGAAAAGAGGCGGTTGATCCTAATGGAAGCAAATCACCATGAGAAGAACAATCACATTAGCAAGTTGCATCGAAAGAAAAGGAAAGGGAAGAAATCCCAGTCAAAGAGGTAGAAAACATTCCCGCTTTTAATTTGGAGAATGAGATTTCTAAACTGAAGGTATCCATCCCCTTGACTGAAATAATGAAGAACAAAAGTTATAGAGGACAAGTATCTAAAATGTTGAAGTTGGGCCCAATGTCCGACATGGTGAATGTTGAATATGATCAACCTGAAATGATTTTTGGGCCAGCATCAGATGGTGAGTCTCCTGATAGTGATGTGCCACCTTTTTATATCAGTGTAAAATTGCATGATTTTGTGTTACATAACGCCATGTTCGATTCTGGAGCTTCTCACATTCTCATGCCCAAGGCTATCATGGATAAGCTTGGTATGGACATCACCCAGCAGTACCATGATCTCTATTCGTTTGATTCCAGTAGAGTAAGATGTATAGGACTCATCAAAGACTTGGTTGTGAGTCTGGATCAGCTCCCCATGAAGAATGTTTTGATGGATGTGATTGTAGCAGATATTCCTCCCAAGTTTGGCATGCTTCTTTCCAGGTCTTGGGTGGTGAAATTGAAAGGGAAACTACAGCTAGATTTCTCCTATGCAATGATTTCAGTGTTTGGACAAATGAGGAAATTGTATCGGGAACAAA
This sequence comes from Pinus taeda, assembly GCA_000404065.3. NCBI lineage: Eukaryota > Viridiplantae > Streptophyta > Pinopsida > Pinales > Pinaceae > Pinus > Pinus taeda. Next base: position 139,227 of record APFE031622522.1, read on the forward strand.
GAATGAAATACATGATCACAAGCAAGGAGAAACCAATAAATCATCCGATTAATTATGTACATATAGATTTAGAGTCTTTTGTTTTGTATTCAGATAGTTTTAATGATATAGATAGTTAGTTAGTAGAAGTAGATGATATTCCAGAAATAACAGAAAATTTCAGAGGAGTTTTAAAGAAAGAAGAACAAGAACATCAGAACGTTGTTGCACAATCAGCTGAAAGTAATGGACAGCAAGCAGACACGGCACAACAAACAGATTTTCAACACTTGCAAGAGGAGGAAGAAGGTTTGTGGACCATGGATTTCGATGGAGCAGTGGGAAATGATGGTGCTGGAGTTGGAATTTGGGTAGGCAGTCCTTTCTCCGCCTTGAACAAAGTGCCTAGTAATGTGCGAGTATGCACTTACAAGTTGGCTTTTGATTGTTCGAACAATGAAGCTGAGTATGAAGCTCTGATTGTTGGTCTAAAGGTTCTAAGAAAGCTGAATGCTAACAGGATTTCAGTATATGGCGAGTCTGAATTGGCTATCAAGCAGGTCAGAGGCGAATATCAAGCAAAGCATCCTAGGATGCGGGCTTGCCGTAACACAGTTCTAGACATCCTAAAATTATTTTCAGAATACGCCTTGACATGTGTGCCTCATATACAAAATAGTATTGCTGATGCTCTTGCCAAGGTAGCAAGTAGTTTGAAAATCCCAGTTAACTCCAGCAATAAACTTGAAATCCATGTCAAGCATCGTCCAACCATTCCATACAATCAGAGATATTGGCAAGTGTTCCAAGATGATGAGGAGATTGATGATTTTCTGCAAAACAAAGGAAAGTTCAAAGAGACCTAAATTGATGTAGAAAATGACGATGGTAAAGGCAATGGTACAGATGAGGTGCAGATCAATGAAATGGACGTGTTGCAGCTGAAGAATAACGTTATTCCCAAAGGCTTGATACCTTTAGAAGAACTCTTTGATCAAGATGATGTAGCTCGCAAGCCAACATTGCAGCCAACAGAGAAGGGTGTGGAAGAGGTCAAAATTGGAACAACTCCTAATCCTAAATTGGTAAAATTGTCCAAAGCATTGCCACCAAAGATCAAGGACAAATATATCAGTTTGATGTCTTCATTTGCATATGGGACTATTCCGACTTAAAGACATATGATACTAATATAATTCAGCACACTATACCCATCAAGTCCAATCAAAAACGATTCAGACAGAAGTTGAGAAGGCTAAATCCAAAGTTTCTTCCATCTATTGAAAAGGAGATAAATAGGTTCTACAAATCAGGGATCATTGTGCCCATCAGATTTTCAGGTTGGATCTCTAATTTGGTGCCTGTACGAAAGAAGACAGGTGAAATTCGCTTATGCATCGATTTTAGAAATCTCAATAAAGTTTCATTGAAAGACAACTATCCACTGCCCAAAATGGACCATATACTTCAGCGAGTAGTGGGAGCATCTCGTATGTCACTACTTGATGGTTATTCCGGATATAACCAAGTTTCTGTCCATGAAAATGAATGAGACAAGACAACATTCACCACTCCATGGGGAAAATTTCATTATGCTAAAATGCCTTTCGGTTTGAAGAATGCAGGTGCCACATTTCAACGTGCAATGGACTTGTCTTTTGTAAATGAGAAGGATGTCTTTTTGGTGGTGTACCTAAATGATTTGACATTGTTTTCCAAATCTAATGAAGAGCACATGTACCATCTTAAAACTGTCTTCTAAAAGTGTAGAAAATATGGCTTGTCACTGAATTCGAAGAAGAGCTTGTTCGCTATGGAGGAAGGCAAACTACTTGGGCACATTATCTCAAAAGATGGCATTCGTATTGACCTAGCACATGTGAAAGCAATTCAACAAATTGATCTGGCCCGAAATAAAAAAGAGATACGATCATTCAATGGTAAGATGAATTTTCTATGCCGCTTTGTACCTAATCTTGTTGAACACCTAAGAGAGATGACAGACATGCTTAAGAAGGACATCCAAGTGAAATGGACAGAGGAGGCTGTAAAATCTTTCGATTTGGTCAAATTGGCTCTTTCTTCATCTCAAGTTCTAGTCAGCCCGGACTACACTCAGGATTTCATATTGTCTTCATTTGCTTCAGAGCACACTATGGCAGCAGTGTTATTGCAGAAAAGAGATGATCATGAAAGACGCATTGCATTCTTCAGCAGAGCTATAAGAGATGCAGCCTTAAAATACGACATCATTGAGAAACAAGCCCTTGCACTTGTGAAGGCATTGAAAGATTTCCGGGTGTATATTTTACATTCTCATATTTTGGTCTATGTTCCTAACGCTGTTGTCAAAGATGTTTTAGTGCAGACCAATCCGGAAGGAAGATGAGGCAAGTGGATTGCAGCCTTGCTGGAATATGATGTGGAAATAAATCCCACAAAGCTGGTGAAAGGACAGGGATTGGAAAAGTTAATGGCTGAATCAAACTTGCATGCCTTGGACATAAATCTGATCGCTACTATGTCTGATGAGAATGAGGAAGAATCGTCAATTCAGGTATCTGAAATGTTTTCTGTTTCTCCATGGTATTCAGATATCATATATGTGATTAAAAATTTTTCACCTCCGCTCGGCATGACTAGAAACAAAGCGAGAACACCCAAGTTGAAAGCTGCCAAGTTTTGCATTCTAAATTCTGCACTGTATTGGAAAGATCCCAGTGGTGTTTTGCTAAATTGTTTGGTGGAAAAGGAAGCAAAGAAGTTCATGGAGGACTGCCACCAAGGAGACTGTGGTGGTCACCTTTTTTGGAAGTCAACATCGAATAAAATTATGAGAGCAGGGTACTATTGGCCAACATTGTTTGCTGATGTATATAAGATGGTCAAGCATTGTCATAAGTGTCAGATTTTCAAAAGAAAGTAGAAGTTATAGCCTTTTCCACTTAAACCCATTGAGGTGAGCACCCCTTTCAAGCTATGGGGATTGGATTTAATTGGTGAAATTCATCCCGCTTCCTCTGGTCAGCATAGATGGATCCTCACAGTGACAGATTATTTCACGAAATGGATCGAGGCAATTCCCACCAGACAAACTACAGATGCGGTAATAATCTCATTCCTTGAAAATAACATCTTGTCTTGCTTTGGTTGTCCGAATAAGCTAATCACTGATAACGCGACAGCTTTCAAATCAAAAAGGATGGTAGAGTTTTGTCATAAATATCAAATCATCTTGGGTGACTCAACTACCTATCATTCGGAAGGCAATGGATTGGCGGAGTCTTCGAACAAATCATTGGTCAACATAATCAAGAAGCTGTTGGAAATAAATAAGAGGAGTTGGCGTAAGAGGTTGGTCAACGCACTTTGGGCAGATCAGGTCAGTCAAGAAATCCATAGGTACATCACCTTTCAAGCTTTTTTATGGAGTTGATACAATATTTCCTACCTCTCTCGCTGCCTCGGTAGTGAAACTTCTTCAGGAGGCCGGTAGTGAAGAAGACCCCATGCAGAGAAGGTTGAATCAAATGGTCCACTTGCAGCAGACCAAAGAAGAAGTTTTCAAGAACACAACCAAATTGTAGGAGAAGATCAAGAAAATTTATGAAAAAAAGGTAAACATGGAAAAATTTCAGGTGGATGATGTGGTGCTAAAGTGGGATGCAAGGAATGAGGAGAAAGGCAAGCACGGTAAATTCGAAAACCTTTGGAAAGGTCCCTTCAAGATTGCAGCATATCGGGGTCAAAATGCCTTTCTTTTGAAGGAAATGAATGGGGAAGATTGTCTAGGAGGGCCGATCAATGGTCAGCTGCTCAAGCGATACCATTTCTGAGTTGTTAACATTGCTTCCACCGTCATTGTAAATACCATTTTGTTCCAGTTTAGGTAGACTTTGTCAAGTTAGTCTTCAAGTCATTTCAATATAAAATTTGAGCCAGCCTTTTGGTCATTTCAGTTTCATAAATGAGTGAGAGTCCTGTGTTATTTGTCGAAATAATGACTCCATAGCCCAATGGACGAAGGCACTATCTAGCTCTTCCAGAGATCTGTTGTTCTTGGCACCTCCAAGGAGCTACAATCCCCCATTGGAGCCAATGTTAGAGTCGGTGTAGTCAGTCCTCCATCAAAGATCAAAAATCTTTATGCATTCCATTTTTAGGTGTCCCACTCCATTCACTCAGCTTCATTCCGCTAGGGGCATGCCATAATCCGATGGAGAAGGTCATGCTAGTCATTCCCCCTCATGTCTGGCTCCTGCTGGCTTGGGTCTTTTGTCAATAATCACCAAAGTCCATGACAGACAAGGTCTGGTCCTTTAATGGACAAAAGTCATTTTCGATCATTAGGTCTAGGGATTAATCAATTTGGTCTTCAAACAAAGCCATGCAAGCCAGAGTGAGGCCCTCACATTGTTATGATTTAGAGAGTTTTATCATCACGTGGATAGACTTCGACCCTTCTTCAAAAATGTGTTTTAAAGAAAAGTCAAACAGTGTCATTTGTGATAAAATTTTCAAAAAAGTCGTCAGTTGATTTCTTCAAGTGTAGGCATGGTTTCCATAGCCAAATGTCCTATCGTGCAATCCCTGGAAAGGGTGCCAAAAATTTCACCATTTGAGCTAAGATTTCAAAGGGAAAGTGAAAATCAGTGTTGCTTTAAGTCAGTGAAAAAGTGTCAAAACATAAGATTAGAGAAATGGGTTTTGGAAGAAGAAAAAATTTAACCCATCACTTCAAAGTCTTTATATACAAGTTTTCATCAAAATAAAAGTCATTGTGCTAATCCAAGCCTTACAAAAACGTTGCAAAGTGTTTGAGAGGCAAAGTGCGTGTTTGGAGAGAGTTGGAGGTAGTTTCCAGGAGCGCGACCCATATACAAAGGGGCGCGGCGCACAGAGAGGGCGTGGTGCAAACAGAGCCATCCCTCAGTGTATTTCTTCAACGGGTGTGGCGCACACCCAAGGTACGGTGCATTGGGTTTGGCGCGCGGTGCACACCCACAAAGGGCCAAAACAATGCCAAATCACCTCAAATTTTTTGTGAAGCCCATCAAACTGAAAGGTAGGCTCTATCACATGACTTGTTCATCAAAATTTATAAATGATATGGTGGTTTATGGAAATGTTTGAATGCAACAAAACTCATAAAATTAAGCACAAGAAAACACCAAAAGACCATGGTGGCTAGGTTTGCAAAAGGGAGGTATTGAGGCCAAGGTTCTATTTCCCTACCATTTTTCCCTCTCCTACCATTTTTCCCTATCCCCCCTTTTTCTCATTTTCCTATTATCCCTACCCTAAAACACTACCAAACTCTCTCCCCTATCCCTCCATTCTTTGGTCGACATAACACCCCAAACCCTACCTTATCAAAACCCCAAACCCTACCCCATCAAATACCAAAACCCCCTACATATCCCTAAACAAACTTCTCCCAATAACCCTTATTCCCATCATATTACTTTGTTCCTAATACTCCCTTTTCATTGTTCCCCTTGGTGACAGATATCACAAGAGCACCTAGCTTCACACCATCATCAAAGGGCAGCCTAAGTGAAGTACACACAGCAGTCATGGCATCAGAACATTCATCAGAGTATGAGATGGAGACACAAAGTGACTCATCCTAGGAAGAGCAGGCTCCTAGGAGACATGACAAGAGTGGCAAACATGTCAGGGATGAGCCCACTACCCTCACTAAATTACAAGCATGCCCTCTTGCCATGTAATGTTTCCAGCACCTTGCGTGTTTTGAATTTTGTCAAAGGGTGGAAAATGTTAGAGTTCATCATGAGTTGGCCCATATTTTTGTGCTTCACCTACATGGAGGTCAGTCTATCTTGGCTGGGGTCACCTTCACATTAACACCCGAAACTATCTCAGTGGCAACAACCATACCAAATGTTGGAGAATAGTGGCATAAGAAGAAGAAGGTGGATAGGCAACACTATGAGCCTTACATTAAGTTCAGATTCTTGAGTCAGATCACAAGAGTCTTCCCATTTAGATATTTGAAAGATGAGTATGCTCCACTCATGAAATTGATCATGAAGTACTTCAGCTGTGAGGGGAGATTCTCTCGACTATATTCCTATCACATCAGGGTGCTCATGCACTTTACCAGGGTGAGGATGATGAACCTCCCATTTTTCATTTGCAAGAACATAGAGAGGATGAACACCTTCATGCAGCATAAGACCCCTCAGCAGCAGCTTAACAATGTGTATTACTTTTCTCTTATTTAGATTTTGGTGGATCATCAGTTGGGATTGAAGGGCATTGCTTGGGAGGACTTCATCTCCCTTGACCTCTCCAGCACTTCACAGGTACTATCGAAGCCAAAGCATGATATGGGTGGTCCTTCTCATCAATATGAGCTCCATGAGGCCACTACCATGACAGTTTTTGTTACATATCAAAGTGGCAGTAGGCACTTGTTTACAACAGCAAAGCGAGTGTTATCTCCACCTAGGGTGGAAGGGGCCTTGGTTCCAGCATTGACTACAGAGGTACATGAAAATGGCAAGAGGCTCGTGCATGATGAAGGGCCATCAGGTGAATAGGAGGCCGATTTCATGCTCATTCAGGATGATGATGCAGAGGTGGAGAATGTTCGACTTAAGATGAATATTCAGGAGTAGAACACGGAGATACAAGACTTGTCACTCAATGTGGAGAGGGCCGAATGGATCATCAAGTATTTGGAGCAAAGAAACAAGCAGCTTGAGGATCAACATGAGATCATGGAGCTACAAAGCATCCATGAGAATCGACAAGTTTCCCAGCAATGGAGGATTGAGCTCACTACCTTGGAGCAAGAGATCAACAATGACTGTGAGTCCTGGCTAGAGAGGATTAACATACACCTTGAGAGATTACTGGATAAGGCCGATAGAGACAAAACGATACTAAGGAGGATGGTTTATCATTACAGGGCATGGAACATGAGTGCAAAGGCCGGGATAAGAAGCTTGAAGGCAAAATTGAGCAAAGCAACAAAAGAGGCAAAAGAGGAAAAAGAGAAAGATTAGCTTCGTATCTTGGCTAAAGCTTCTGTGGCCCAGCATAGTTCGTCTTAGAGAACCTCCAGCCCAAATTTCAAGAAATTTGGGACAATTTTGGTCACATGGGAATTTTTTGGTCACATGGGAGCTCCAAATGACAAATGGCTTGCAGTTTTGGATTCAACATGCAAAATCATGACTACTGGTCCTTGGGCAAGAGATTTGGGCATGATTTGAGTCTCCAGGAGGTCAAAAACACCCAAAAATGGCCTCTCTGCCCCTATTTTGAGACAAAGGAAGCAGTCTTGGGAGAATGAAGATTTGGAGGGGAAAATGAGCTCCAAATTCAAAAGTTCAACTTGGGTTGGAAAGTAGACAGGATAGGCTTTCCAACAAGCACACTTAGGAACATTTTGGACTCCTGTAAGTGCCTCAAAACAAGCTCCAAAGTGTTGCGGTGCATATAGAAAGTGGCGCGACGCATATAGGAAAAAAGGCCCAATTTACCTCTGTTTCGCGAAATTTCAATTCGCGACTTCTCCAAAGTCGTCCCGCTCATCTACGCTTAACTTTTTCAGCACCTAAGGCAACATTTAAAGTATTTTCACTCCATATTGGCTTCTATCCAAGTGGCAAAGGAACGCAAAAAGTCACCCAATCCATTTGTCATGTTTGTAACGTTGCACCTGTAGCTGATGTTTGGCTCTCCACCTCCATTTTGTAATGATTCAAGTAACTCCCCAGCCCTTGGGCATTCTATCTCCTCATGGCACATTCTATATATTGTATGCAAACTATTTGCAAACGGTTGGTTGGCTTGTAACTTCTAGGAGACTGTGGGAAAGAAACTCTATTTCTTCATTGTATATTTTTACAGAGGATTAATGAAAGGCATAGGCTCTGTTTCATGAGATTCATGTGGTTGTGAGTGTAGAAAATGTGTCTCTTATGTTTCATATGTATTTTTTTATGTTTCATAGTTCATTTCATATTCATTTCCAATGAAATTTTGCTAAGTTAGATAAGGTATAATTCAATTTTATTGCTCTGCCTGTGGGAAAATTTCATGTTCAGTGTTCTTTCTTCTGTTGAAAAGGATTCATGTACTAATGCTCTTTTCACTCTCCTAAGCAATCTCTCCATTCCGTGTCGTTTCAAACTAAATTGTTGGACTCTCCGCCTGTCTTGCCTCACGAAGTAATCTGTACCTTTGTATTAAATTCTCTGTTCATTGCAGTCCATTGGTCCCATACCATCCCGGAAACACAGTCATTCATAAAAATCGCTTCTTGTATCCATATCAGAGTAAGTCATCTCAGACCATTTCATTTACTTATTCACTGAGCGTGACACGTAGAGACATCTCCTGTTCTGGTAGGGCTAGCTACCAGACTGAGCATGGTTTGTGGTTACCCTGAATTTTTCCTTCCTTCAGCTTGAGGAAGATTTAGGTGCTAACAAATGCAATACAAATAGGAAGGGCTTTTGAGTAGTTCCTTTCTCATAGGAAATTATCTGTGTTTTTTATTGATTCATGTTGCATGTTTATGATTTAATTTCTCGATCATGAATTTATTTCTTCACATGAGTAGAGTGGTTTAAAGTTTTATGTTTTAGTAAATTACATGATCAGTTTCATATCTACACATAATTTCTACAAATGGTGCCAAGCCCTGATGGCTTGAGTTTTGACTTGTCTACAAAGTAGATTGATCCATCAACATTTTTAGTGAATTCTTCAAAGAAATATATTCTAAAAGTCTTGTGGAAGTTTTCTTCTTAATTAAGAAACCATGCATCATTCCATGACATAAGTGAAGCATTAAATAAGTATTCAATTACTCCAATATATCAATATGCCAAAACATAATGAGAAGATTTGAGTTCTTGACATTTCCCTTTATTTGATGATTTTCCTTTCTTTTCATCCATTTTTTGTCTAATCTTATAACATGAAAGCTTACATTTAGAAGCATAATGTCCATTCCTATTACATTGTACGCAATGAATATCAGGTCTTTCTCTTTGGAAATTCCCCCCCCCCTTACTATCAATATCCTTCCTTCCTCAACCTCTTATACCACCTCTTCCTTTAGAAGAATAATGTCACTACAAGAAAAAACAACATTGATGAGGGGTGAAAAATGTCACCATAAGCTCATTGGTGATAGTTAAAAGAGCCTTCATCACCAAAAACTGAATGTCACCAAAGGTGGTGTCGCCAAAAGTATAGGTGTTGTAGTGACATTAAAATTCCTTCACCAATAATGATTTATAATGATTGATAGTGACCGTAACCATTTCATATGAGAAATGGTGACGAACCATAACCTCCGTCACCAAAAAATCAACATCACCAAAGGTGGCGTCACCAAAAGTATAGGTGTTGTAGTGGCATTCAAAGCTCGTAACCAATAATGATTTATAATGATGGATAGCGACTGTCACCATTCATATGAGTAATGGTGATGGACCATAGCCTCCATCACAAAAAGTTTATTGTCACCAAAGGTGGCATCGCCAAAATTATAGGTGTTATGGTGACATTCAAGGTCCGTCACGAATCTTGATTATAATAACAGATAGTGACCATCACCATTTCATATGAACAATAGCAATTTATTGTGATGGATCTTTCATGGTTGTCACTATTGGTGCATATATATGGTGATGTTCATTGACCATCACCAAAAGCCACATTGCGAGAAGTATAGGTATTGTGGTGACATTCAAGGTCCATCACGAATAATGACTGTAATGATAGAAAACGACCGTCACCACTTCATATCAACAACAACAATTTATCACTACGAACCTTTGAGGGTTTTCACTATTGATGCATATATATGGTGGTGTTCATTCACCGTCACCATTTAATATTTTGGTGAGGGTCAAAAAATGTCACCAAAGCTCATTAGTGATGGTCAAAAGAGCTTTCGTCACCAAAAATTGATCGTCGCCATTCCATATGGATGTTAGGGAATGATAGAATTGAACCACCAACCTCCTAATTGTAAAGTAGGTGTTCTTCCATTGAGATATCACCCTTTAAAGAATTTTACTTTTAAAAATTAGAACTTGAAACTTCATAAATTATAAATTCTATAACTTTCAATAAATTGAAGTCTTGGCAATATTTTACTAAATAAGCAAAGCAACATCAATGTTACAGGTCCCTACTTAATAGTTATGGAAGTCATGAAAAGTGGTTGGAGGGAAAAATAATTATGTATAAGAGAGTCAATATGTTAAGTTGAATACTGGATTAGAAGTGAAACTATGAAAACATTTATAATCTATAAATGATCTATAACTAGCAAATGCACCAAATATTGCAAAGGAAATGCCATAAGTGAATAGCATATGGAAGAAGAACATTAATGAATTCAAATGACATATGTTATAGGTTGTCTGAAAAAAAATCTCAATGTTGTTGTTTGGTGTTTAGATATCTGAATGATATCTAAGTTTTTGTGAAAATGTAACACGAATCTCTGAAACTGTGAATGACATATGATTATATATATATACCCCCTTTACATAAACCAACATGCAATTTGGAATTTCACATGTCTGCACTCTAAACATGACAACAACCAGCAACTAAAAGAAATTGACTTGGATAGAAAGAAATAGGTTCAACTTCATTCTTTAGCTACTTCTATTTATTTGAATCTAAATCATGATATTATTTATCTAAAAATGAATCAAAATCATCACTAGTATAAAATTCATACAACACAGACTTTGGATATCCCACTGACATCTGCGTTTTTGTTGCCATGCCTGAAAACCATGGAGTTTCCTATCGATAGTAGAATAAGATGTGTGCCTACTTCTCAAGAATACATTCCTTATTAGCCATTGTTACCTGATAGAAACCAAAGCGAGAACACAATATCAGTGTATGCAAAATCCCTTACCGAAATATAATCATAACTTAGCAAAGAATTCTAAAAGATGTTCTTAATTAGTGAACTTTGCATTTGGAAATATTGTTTCTTTATATTTAAAAAATACTATGTTGTAAAATGCTTCTATATATTTATCGAGAAAATTATATCATAACATATGTCACACAGTAGCAATCTACTATAACTAAAGTAAAAAGACAAATTTTCTCAAGAAAATAGATTTAGAAAGGAGCTTTGAAAACTATAAGTTTGTTATCATGTAAGTTGTGCAAGCTATTCAAGTAGCCATTATTTCAGAATGGTTGATGTTTCAGCCCTAATAGTTATTTTGACAACCACAATGAGCTAATCAATATAGAATCTAGTTATGTATTCCAGTGTGTAAGATTATAGTGACAACACGGTAAAAATACAAACACTTGAAAGGATATGTCAAATACTTAAGAATTTTTTAGTTTACATATAAATAGAAAGGTATAAAATAATGTTTAACAATAGAAAGGGACTAATAAATATGGGAGCTACTATAGTCAAATTAGTGAGACTTTTTTAAAGGTAATTTAATTTGAAAGGCTAAAAAAGGGTGTCTACCTATAACAACACAACACCAGCTCCCTCCCCAAAAAGAAAAAAGGAGATCCAATCTTTCCAATCAACATATCTAGAAAGCGCATCTGCTTCAATAACCAAAACATGTTTATATCCACCTCGTGTCATTTTTGCAAGAATACTAACCATAAGTAAATGAACTATACAAAAAAATGGATTTATCAGCAATCAAAACAGACACAACAACTCACCTTTTAGGAAACATGTAGTTGTTACAAGACCCAACACAAATCCATTACAAGAAGTTGTAATGTTGAAAGCCAAGGCTTTTATACAACCCACCTCACCTTGCACTTGATATCAAAATTGCATTTTTTTCTAATATAGAATCATGAGTATGACTAATTATTGCAAAACTTTACGGAAAAATATCTAAAACCTACACGTAGCAAACTGTACTTGTTAAAATAATAAAAATTGACACAAAGATTACCAATTTAATATGGTCAAGAGAAAGAAAGGTTATGTCCTAAACACATAGGTTGTCAGAATGCAAAAAAAAAAATCCTAACATTAACATGAAATAAAAAAAAAATGGAACTTTGAAGAGTCGAAAAACAAAATATTTTATAGACCCTTGGTTGGATCCCATTTAAAAACTGGAACAATTATATATTTCTATAAAATCAACACATGCACAATCATTAATATCAATTACATTTCATTTGGATACCATGAGGCAATCCACTTTATGGTGCCTACCACTTTCAATTTTCATTCAAACCCAATAGGAATGTAATTGTAGATATATGTTCATATACCAACATAATTATCGATATAGATGGAATACTTTCTGGTAACATTTTATTACATATGTGACAAGAAAATACCACTGACATAGAACTGGAAATTTTTTAAAAACATAATACACACATGCACACAAGAACAAGTTTTGAAGACACCAAATAATGCAAGTGATTGCAAAATGTATCCTAATGAGAAACTCTTATAGTGAAGTTCTTTGATTAAGTCTATGTAAACACATTTGAAATTGGTTTCTACCTTTGATAGGTAACAAATGTAGCCTCAGTCACAAGGCCCACAACATTGAAGGAAGCTCATTTGTTGAAAATTCAAAACATTAAACCTAACTATTGACTAAAGTGTGGTTTACTAACCATCGAATATGTGGGTTAAAGGACCTTCAAATTCTGCAGAATGAATAAAATAGAATTTTCTTAACTATGATATTTCATGTGCTGTGTCGGTTAGTTAGTCATGAAAATTGTGCTCTCTTTCTCGTCTTGGTTATGGTTTGCTTTTAGTTTGTCTGTGTTCTAGCCTCCATCTAGTATCAATTGTTTCAACCATTTGTAATATTTTTTCTTTATGCAATATGAAAAGAGGTTTTCAATACCTTTTTGGATGGTCATGTCTAGATCACTATATATAAAATTCTATAAATTTGATAGAATTTTATATATGGTTATATAGACATGCCCTATTTGATCTGCAAAGGTATTGAAAGCCTCTTTGGATATGCTGGTAAGTGGAAACTCTTAGCTTTGAGATGTTCACCATTCAGGCTAACATTCAACTTTAAAAAAATGGAACAACAAAGTCTCCCTACGGAATGAGAAAAAATTACAACCTTCTTTTCTATACGTCTCATAGGTTATTTCGTTAATGATTTTTTGGTTGGATTTTGAACTACTGTGAGACTCAACTCAAACAAATTCATGAATATGTGGCTAAATGGTAAATACAGGTATGGTCCAAAAGCATAAAGGATATTAGCAGTGATGTTGTTATAAAAAATTATCTTAAGTCACTAAGAAGCAAGCTAATAAAATAAGTAAAATAGTGATGCTTAGCATGTGGAAAATAAGGATGATTTTCAAATATTATGACAAGTAACTATAAACTAATTGCAAGGAATAACATGCTAAAATATGATAGAATGATCATATTTGACTCATATATTTGCAAACAGGAGGGAGAAGTTCATTCAGAAAGCATAAGAACTTTCACAAAGCAATACAAACTATTTGTGAGAAGCAACATACTAAACTAGGCTAATAATCATATGCTTTAAGTCAGAAATTTGGACAACATGTACAGATTCCTTTGTATGCAACAAAATAATTTTTATAAGAGAAATTATATACAAGATCTACCCGATATAATAGAAATTATATACAATAACATCCTTGAAATTTTCTAGGGATGTCTCAGGTATGGTGAGAAAGTCCCTTCATCCCCAATGAAATCCATCACACAAAGAGACATTTCCTTACTCTCCAACAAACTAGAACATTGGGCATATTTGACTCATATATTTGCAAACAGGAGGGAGAAGTTCATTCAGAAAGCATAAGGACTTTCACAAAGCAATACAAACTATTTGTGAGAAGCAACAGACTAAACTAGGCTAATAATCATATGCTTTAAGTCAGAAATTTGGACAACATGTACAGATTCCTCTGTATGCAACAAAATAATTTTTATAAGAGAAATTATATACAAGATCTACCCCTATATAATAGAATATATACATAACATCTTGAAATGTTCTAGGAAGTCTCGGGTATGGCGAGCAAGTCCCTTAGTCCAATGAAAATCCATCACACAAAGGGACATTTCCTTACTCTCACAAAACTAGAACATACGGGCATAGATATATATATATATAATATATATATATATATATATATATAATATATATATATATATATATAATATATATATATATATAATTATAATATATATATATATTATATATATATATATATTTTTTTTTTTTTTTTTATTTTTTTTTTTCAGGGGGGCGGGACACATGAATAGAAAAGGATAGTGTCAACCATTTTATCATCAACTTGTAATTAACATCTTCATATCCATATTCAACTCAGTGTTGCTGAAATGAAAATGGATAATCCAAACAAGAAGCAACTAGTTCTAGTACAGCTTTGAGAATTTCCAGTCAGAACCTGTTGGATACCTATACCAATAGGTTTCATATTTCATGATTGGATATCAAAGGTCCAAATATGCTCTGCTTTGACAAATGCAAAGATCTCATATTTCCCTGAGAAGGCAATGTCTGTATCAGTTTTGATAAGAACTCAATTTTGATGGGTGGTCCAACAATCTAACCTGGATCATGCCATGTTTCAATTTCCATGTTGTAGAATAGAGAATGATATCTGTCCAAACTGTTTAATCTTGGCAGATCAGTAGCTAGGTAGAGAAGCTTAAGGTTCCCAACTGCTAAATCTGGGACCTTGGAAGGAATAAGGGTTGTATTAGATAGGATATGCAAAGCAAAAAGCCAAGGAAAAGAAAAGGCATTCAAAGGGTTTGCAAGTCCAAGTGCACCCTCCAAGAAGGAACAAAAAATGCTAGGAAATTCAGTTGGGTAGGTAGCTGGGGTTGCAGAAAAGTTGTGTCTTTCAAGACCAAAGTTGCTGAGACATCCACAAGAAAGGCAACACACTGGAGCATGTCTAATTCCCTTGTTTCCATTTGTATTTCACTCATTACTAATACCCTTTCCCCAAGTTGCACAAAGCATAGAAATTCAAATGTTTTACATTCCTATGGTTTTAAGAAGCCACATTTCTTGTGCAAAAATCTTTTCATTTTGATCTACTCCTGATTTCAAGTTATTTTCAGAGAAAACTTGGTTGAGCTAGCCCTCACTCATATGTTCCCTCCATATTAACAACTAACTTTACTACTTAGCTCCCTATACCCCTTTATCCCTAGTATTATAAACACCATGGTGTATAAACCCCACAATGCATAAATATCCCCTCCTTGGCACTATAGCCATAATATCTTCTCCCTGGGACTTGAATTGACATCTGGTCAAGGTCAAGAACCCATGACTAACCTTTGGCTCTCCCTCAAAACAGTTTCCCTACCCAAAGTGCCATTTTGCCTTCAAAGCCTTAAAAACCTTTGAAAAACCTTTGAAAAACCCAAAGGGGCGGAAAACATTGAAAAAACCACCCTTCCCCCGCCTTATCCTAAGGTCGGGGGGGTTATTGGCCCTTTATAGTTCATAAAACCCATTTTTCACTCATTTCCTATAGTTTCCGCCTTTGCCCATGATTCGCGCCCGAAACTTTATAAAATCCTTTGAATGGCTTATTTTTCTAATGTTGGCAGGTATTAATATTTTTGCCATAAAAAACAATTAAAAATTCACCAAAAGGGAACAATAGCGCGTGGAGGGTCCCGCCGCCACGTCCGCAAAAGAAATTGATTGTTTATTGCCCGCCCGCTGGTACATATTGTCCGTGCAGGTTGTCTGCCCGATGACCGTCCGATCGCGCCGGATCCAGATCCACGGCGGAGGTTGATTTCGGGCAATCCCGACATCTGCACATTAACCAATGGAGCTGTTTCCGTCCGCGCAGCTTGGGCGCACGACGACCGTCCGATCGCCCGCCTCCAGATCGACGGCCCATATGAATATCGGAAGGCCTTACGTGTCTGACAGATACCTTCCGATAGCTGTCAGACGCTTACGTCAGGCCAGCATCAGCACAGGGGCACGCGTCACATTACTATTGCATCGAAGCGATGCCTGACAGTCCATCCGACGTACAGGACCCCTTCCGATATGGCGACACCTGTCCTGTCCACGATTGCGTCCTGCTGCCGTGCACGTCACTGCCACATCTGCTCACCTCGCCTCTCATATCGCGACACCTGTCTGCCACATCACCACCCCCGTGGACCTACCGCTGATCGCCACGTCACCCGACGACGTCATGATGACGTCACCCAACCCGGGCCCCATGATGACGTCATGCTGACGTCATCCATAAAGCGCGCCAAAAAGACCAAAAAGCCATATTTTCATCAATTTTCGCCATTTTTCGTAATTTTCTGAAATTAACTGTTGAAGCTCTCTACATGCATTTTACAACGTCCGCGCCACCAGTCAACCTGCATCCATTTTTCAACGCTCCCGGCGCGCAAAACCAGTTAAATTCTGCAGTCCAGACCTCTGTTTACCAGGTATTTCGGCCTCGTCCTCCTGTGAACTGGTTTTAGTGAATTTTCTGCAAAAACCACTTTAAAAACCATTAAAATCCAAAATTTCACTGGCAAACCAACTGCATTCTGCCCAATTTGGCTATTCAGAACCGAAATTTAGTTGTGAAAACCTCTGGGATCTGCATTTCTTTGCTAAAACCTACCCTGACTCGCGCAATCGTGAGGTCCGGCATAAATCCCAAAACACACAAGGAAGGTCTTTCTGCTACTGAAAACCCTTCCTAAAAGGCCTAGCATTGTCATCCTGACAATTCACCATCCCTGTAAATCGTGGTCCCCATCAGAATTCATTGTTTTAGAGCAGCATTCTATATAAACATGGAAACCACCGAAATACTCAATGTCACTCCTCTAAATGCTCCTCAGAGAGAGCAGGACTGGCAGGAGCTGGCAGATCTGGATTATCAGATCTCAGAAGACTCCAGACAAGGACTCACCCCTCATCTTCAACTATTAAATGAGTTCAGAGCCAAACACAGAGAAGGAACAGACATCTTAGGCATTTGGGAGTCTGCCCTGCCAACTTTTAAAATGCCTCTGGTCAAGCAATTCCCTGATCTAATTTATCTTTGTGCCAGTCAATACGAGCCATCACAGAGAGCTGTAGTCAATCCTAAGGGTGAGGTTGTATTCTATACCACCCCTCAACCCATCAGGGACATGGTTCAGTTCAAGACCAACAAGACAATGGTTCCCTTATCCCTGCTGGATTTAATCAACCAAGGGAACAAGACACTAACAGAGGCAGAGATCCTGAGGTTCAACCAACTATTTGTGAGCAAATCAGATACAGTGTTGCATCCTCCTATCTTTGATGGATACCTAAACCAACTTGGGCTAGACCTGGCCCATATGGTGAGCTCAGTTCTAGGATACAAATCAATGGAATATATAGAAGAAATTGTGCTGGTTATGATGTTAAGGCCATTCAGGAGGTCCTTAAACTAAGGGATGCAGATGTAGCTGCAATCAAGAAGAGGATGAAGATCCCACCAACTATACATCCACAAACAGATGAAGTGGCCCAACAAAGAAGAGATAAGGATATCATTGCACTGCTGATTAATCTGTACAAGGAGCTGGTGGACACCCAACAAAAGCTGCTGGACACAGAGAATACCCTAGAAGCAGCTATACAGAGGGGAGAACAGGGGCAATCTTCTCAACCACCCACAGAGAAAATAAACCTTGAGGAGACCCCTAAAGAGGACATCCCTCCAAAGCAGGCAGCAGAAACAGTTCCAGCCACAACAACTCCAGC
>APFE031622527.1:0-12977 GCA_000404065.3 Pinus taeda
TATTTGATTAAAATTAAAAATGTAATTAAATATATTTTATAAATTATTATTAACAACTAATTATACAAATTCCAATTTTAAATCTATCTATTTAATTTTATTAAACAAGTTTGAATCTATCCAAAAGCATGATATAAACTATTTTTAAATAACTTCGACATAATTATTTAGCCAAATCTCTAACATCAGCCCAATTATTATTTTATGAACTTTTATAAATATTTAGTGGGCTATAATTTAAAATTTAGATTAAATATCAATTGTATTATAAAATTGACTTAATTATTTAGTGGATTAATTTAAATGGTGAAGTATTGCAAACTATAAATAAAAAATTATCAATTTAAATTTGTAAATTAATTACATCGGTATATAATTTAATTAATAAAATATTATTTTTTGGTTAGTTTTATTTAAAATTAGGTAGAGATTTTTAAAAGTTTAATTTACAAAAATTCAAGGGTTTTAGGTTTTTTTTAAGATATTGCAGAGAAAAATGATTTGGGAGTTTTTTAACCTGTTGAATCCATTTAAGAAATCACAATCTTTCTAAAAATTGTATTACCAAATTCTACCAAAATAAATCATTTGACTATTATTTAGACTACACCTATAAATATATACCTATATTATATATAATAATAATAAGTCTAGACAGTCAAATAATAAATGAATTTTCATAATTTCTCATTAGAAAAACAGTAAAAATAATTGATTAATGATTTTTTTTTAAATACATTTTTAGTGAATTAATATTTATAAAAAATATTAGTATGCAAATATTGAAATTGAAATTTAATATAAATATAGGAATTATATTTTAGTAAAATTTATTTTGTATTTTTATTTTTATAAAAAAAGACATTTCAAGTTGAGGTATTTTTAGATGAGTTGTTTTTAGTGCGATTTTTTGGAAGTTTTTGTGGTGGCTTTTTTGGGTCTAATTTCTCCAAAATCCAGGAGGAATTTATTGAAATTACAAGCTTTATTGGTAACCCCTACACAGTAGAAGTGCCATATAAGCTTTTGAGGGTCTCGAATCCATATATATAGTCAAAAATCCATTTTAAATAATGCAACTTAGCACCAAGGTTATGTGACAACTTAGCACCAAGGTTATTAGACAACTTAGCACAAATTATAGAAGCTAGTCCCTGTCCCTGTCCCTCTCAATTCCAATCTGTGTCGTATTCAACACCACCTCAAGTTGATGGCATAGTGGCTACATCATGCTTTGCAGGATGATGGAATGCTTTGAAGTCCGACCATTTACAGAATGTGGTCAATCAGGCATAAGGACAAATATAGAATTTTTAAATGTGCAACTCATCACTTTACTTTATAATTTAATGAAATAAACAACCTCAATAATATAGGTACAATGTCAAATTTTACAATTTTTTTTATCAAGTTTTTTAAAAATATTTTACCCATAAATCATATTTTTTTAACTACTATCCTATTGGAATTTTAACTAGACCCAATAAACATTTTAATTATGTGTGAAAATTTTTAAATTTATAACAACTTATTTAAAATATAAAAGTAAAAATGTAATGTGATAATAACTAATTTGTAAATTATAGATAGTTTAATTTTTATCAAATTTTCTAAAAATATTTTACTCAAAGAGTTATGGTGATGGTATATTTAACTTATTATATTTTCAACTATATCATTGGAATTTCTATTAAAATTAATAAACATTTTAATTATACAAGTTGTTTTTAACAAACATTTCCCAAGAACCAGTCCTTCTGCAATCTCTTATCTATATCATATATGTGTCACACTGTGCACATGGTCTTGTAGTTATTTTTGAGTTTAATTTTCACAGATGATAGAAACTTACCATATATATATATATATATATATTGGTGGGTTGCAAGAGGAGTGAAAGAAAGGTTGAGTAGAGAAGACATAGAAAGGAGGTGCTCAAAGAAGTGTATCAAGCCAGAGGAGAACCAAGAGAAGTAAGAGGAATCAGGGAGCCAAGAAGATTTGGAGTACATAATCATACATCTGTATAAAAACTGAGTGTGCCCAACACTTAGCGATTTTTCATTTCCAGCGAAGTTCATCAAGTAACGAGACCCAAAATTGTCAATCGTTGGAACCTGTAACATAGATTGCCTGGAAGCCTGAAATCCTGTAAGGTTTATGAATTGGCATTTATAAAAATCATTTCACTCTAGGGATTCATATATTGACGAAATCTACAGGAGACAAGAATTTTCTCCTTGCCCTAGATCTCAAGGTTGGAAGCAATTTTAATTAGGATTCAGGCATCACTAGTGGGTCAATAGGCAGAGATCTTCATAACAAGTGGTCGATAGGTGTCCAAGTGGTCGATGGTGGAAGGTGGGCTAGTCAAAACTATATACTCGGAGGTCGGAGTGCCAGTAACCTTTATGAATGGTTAGTTTAATAATTTTTTGGGTTCTGGGGTCATGGGTATATATATACGGGCATAGAGTTTGGCGAGGACCATTATATGTGTAAATTTGACCATAATTGCTTAGAGTTGGTCACCATTCCTACTCCCAATTTGTAAAAAAACTTCCCACCATGAATTTTGTGGGATTTATATCCCGAAAGGGTTGAAGGGGGCACTGATTTTGGGAACCAACTTAGGGGGGCAATTTAGAGAAAATCTAAGTAGATTTGCATCAATTTGTATTAAAGAAGATTCTATGTCTACTTCATGAACAAGAAGTAATCATGCCACCCATAGTTGACCCAGGCACTAGACGAGGCGCAAGAGGAGACAGACAAAGGCCAATTTCTAATAGAGAAGTATAGAGGGCGATGAAGTGATTGGAGGCCAAAATGGCAACAATGGAGGCTGGTTTGCATAGAGAATGAGAAGTAGGATATGTGAGTCCATAAGAGGAAGAATCTTCAAAAGAAATAGTAGAAGAACCTACAGAAGCTAAACTATTGAAGGTAGTTTTGGGATATGTTATGAGGCCCAAACCAGATATATCCTCTTATATAGGAAACATGAACCCATTGGAGCTTATTGACTGGGTCACAAAAATGGACAAATTATTTGAATATGAAGAAATAAAAGTTTAGTTTATTTTAACTAAATTAAAGCGTCATGCAACTCTCTGGTGGGGTGCGTTATATTGTTTCCATGACTAGTTGCCTGAGTTAATCGGGGGGTTAGAGGGGGCGCAGAGCCCCCCCTTCATTGTGCCGATTGCGTAGTGGGAGGGGTCACAGGGGGTTTTAGTGGGGCAGGTAGCCCCCCTCTACCCTGGGTAATTTTTTTTTCAACCCTATATTAGGTTGGCAAACCTACCTATGGTTTTCGCACATGGTTTTGGGCGCGTTGGTTTTCGGTCCATGGTATTGAATGCTTTTGCATGTATATATATGTATTGTAACATATGAAAGGAACATAATGAAAAATCATGTTGGTAATCCCAGTTTTAGGATCCAAGGGAAAATCTTTGTGTATATGTGTTTTATGTGTTATTCTCTCGCCTTTGTTTAGTTTCTATTTTTTAGAATTTGCATGCAAGTAATTTTTGTACGGGGTTAAAACCTATAGGATGGTGTACATAGAAGAGAGGAGAAAGAACAAGTAGAAGATTAAAAGTTGGGATAGGATGGCAGCGAAACTCAGAGGTAAGTTTATTCTGAAACATTTCCATCTTACCTTATTTAGGAGTATGTATAACCTTAAGCAGAGAGGAATGACAGTTAGAGAGTATTCAAAAGAATTATACAAGGTGAAAATAAGGGCAAGATATGCAGAGGATTATATATATCTGGTCTTAAACTAGACATTCATGATGAGATTAGTGTACTTTCACCTAATACAGTGGTGGATTCATATCAATTGGCTTCGAAGGCTAAAGAAAAACTTTCAAGAAAGCAAGCTAGCAAAGGTAAGAGTACTACTATAGGAAGATGGAAGAAAACAAAGAGAGGGATATCTATTGCACCAAGAGATGGAGCTAGTGGCTCAAGTCCAAAATGACAACAAGAAGGAGAATCTAGAGGTCGAAGATAATTTTCCAGGGTGCGAGGAAGAAGCAGAGGAAGAGAGGTTCATTTCTACAGATGTGGAAATCTTGAACACATGGCATATGATTATCTAGATAACATAGAGACAAGCCAAAGGAATGTTGAATAGTGATCAGGTGCCAAAAATTAGGCTCAAATTCAAAGTGGCAGAATCTTGATAAACTTAGGTTTAGATCGAAGTGCTCATCATCCTAATTCCAACGGTGTGAACGACACTTGAATCTGATATCATATGAAGAAGTTAGAGAAAGTCAAAGTTCAAGTTTGGCTTAGACAGATGGCAGGATATGATGATGTGGTAGGACTCTTCACTGAATGGGGAAGCACCAAGTGAAAGGTTTCCATTGACCCCACATATTTCAAATTGCAAATCGGAGGTGGGTTGACTTTAAAGAATTAACCCCAGACCAAGCAAAGGTGCGATGCGATGATCGCAATCGCATATTGCAGAAGGGAAGTGTTACAAAATCAGCCACGATAGGTTCATGTTGTGATTACGATATCGCATTCGCTTATCGCACAGCATAAAGTCCCGTTGTACATATTACCCTGGCTTTGCCGATTGTGATATATTCCGGATGTGATACAGTTATATTGCAGTTGATAGTTTCGTCGTGTTCGCCACTTATCGCAATCACATATCACCCACGCCATGTTCACAAACCATAAGACCTGCTGGTTCTCATCGATTGCGATTTTTGATGAAGTTGTTGGTGCTGATAACTTATGGCCACCACGCAATGAAATTTTCTCCCAATCAGTGCTTTTTGAAGTGAAATTGTAGGATCATGCCAGAAATGGTGTAATTGTGGAGTGAATCTTGAGAAAACTAGGGGAGGTCATAACTTCATTAGTTTTCCACCAAATTGGATGCAAAAAGAGGTTAGATAGCCATTTTTTGATACTTCTAGACTCATTGGAGCAGGATTCAGAAGCATTTTAGCATTGTAAACACATATTTTTACACTTTTGGAGCATAATAGAGAGGCCCAAGCCATTGGAAGCTGGACCAAGGAGACGTAACCCAGTAGGGGCGAACTCCTTTATCATGTTCCTATTGTAATGTGTTTTTGATGATGTTCTATACATGTTTAGGTTGTTCTTCATTCTCTTATTTATTTTAAATTGATCATAAAATTTACATAAAGACTCATCATTTCGCTTGCAAAAATTCATGAATCCTTAAGCACAATGAAAGTATTTTTCTTTTAATCTAAGGAGGATATTAACATAACAATCTAATATTCTAAATCAGATCACTTTGGTATCAGAGCCTTTAGGTTTTCTTTGTGAAAGAAGGATTTAACTATTTGTAAGTTTATGTCATGCTTACAAGGTTAAAAATCAAAAGAGGAGAAGGGAAGCTGGTTGGAAGCCTTGAAATTGGGTCAAGGGGAAGGAGAGCAAGGTTTCCACAATCACCAACACCAATTCAACCTCAAGTTGCAGTTGAGACTCCAAAGATCATGTCTCATGAAGGAGAACCTACAAACATGGCAGAAGATGAGAATACTTTTAGAAAGGATTTATTTGATATGAAAGAGATGGTAAAGGTCGTCTATGAAGAGAGGAATACCAGGTTGCAAGGGGAAAGTTCCAACCCTCCCAAAGGAGAAGGCTCTTTAGGAAGAGGTAATGCAAAATGAGGTAATGTAAATGGAGACAAACCTCCACCCTCTCCAACATCTTCTTCATTTTCTTCTTCACAATCATCTTCACCCTCTTCCACTAACACAATCCTTACTCAAACTCATCATCATACTTCAAAAGGAATTGGTAAATCACCTTTTTTAAAACTTGATGTTAAATTTGAGTGGCCTATGTATATTGGTGAAGTGAATGCAGAGAAGCTTGATAATTGGATTCGTCAGTTGGAGGTCTATCGCAGGATTCAAAACCTTCAAGAGGATGACATAAAGATTCAGTTAGATTCCTTGAGAATGGAGGGTTCAACGCTGGTATGGTGGGAATCAAAGACCCGAGAGGAGATTAAGAAACATGGTAAGATCTCATTTTCTTGGAATGATTTAATTATTGCAATCAAAAGATGATTCTACCCCCTATCTTATATGTAGAAATCCATCATGAATTGGCATAACTTTAGACAGCTTAAAGGTCAAAATGTGCAAAATTACACCCAAGAATTTAGAAAAAGGCCTTTGATGTTAGGTGTAGATTTTGAATCACATGACACACTGTTGAAGTACATAATGGGTTTACACAGTTACCTTAGGAATACAATCTTAATGTTTAATCCCAATAATCTATATGAATGTGTGTGTGCAAGGCACTCATCTTGAGGCAAGAGGGAAAAACACCCTAGAAGAAAGTAGTAAAAAGCCATTTAAGGGTAAAGAGAAAGAAAAGGGATCTAAGGGAAAGAAAAATGCATCCATTAAAAAGGAAGAAGAGAAAACAATATGAAAACATTGTTCTAGAGAGGGTCACAATGAAGCTCATTGTTGGAAGCTTCATCCTGAAATGAGACTAAATAGAAACAACAACAAGGGAAAAGAAGATATAGTTTTCATCATTCAAGAGGGTTTGGGATCTGATATGGGTGATGAAACTACAATTACAGTCATGGGGTTAAAAGGAAAATAATTCATTGATAACACTTGTTCTTCAAACTCACAAAATGAAGCATACGATAAAAGAATAGAGGAGGAGACAGAGAGAATGGAGAGTGATACATCATCCACATCTTCCGGTGCTTATGCATCTTATTCATCACCTTCCTTGAATGGGGAGATTAACCAGAGACTTCAAGAAGAAAACAATGAATTAAGAAGGCTACTGCAAGAAGAGAAAGAGGAGAAACATAGTTTTCTATGCCAATTGCAAGCCAAGGATGAGGCCTTGGAAAAGGTGTAGCATGACGCCCATGAGGTAAAAGGTAATTTTTCAACTCTATTTATTTTTCTTGATTTTGATTTCGCCATTTTTTAAAATCATACGACAGGAATCGACACAAAATTGTTAAAGAGAATGTGGTATGAGGGGAACAACCTCGATATTAATGGCCAGGGCATCATAAACCCCATCAAAGTAGAAGAATTACCCCGTCAGGAAAGACTTGGGTATGTCATGAAGGAAGTTGGGGAACATGCCAAAACAACCAATGAACTATCAACAACAGATGATGAGAAGACCTCATTGGTTCTCTCGAAATTGACAGTGGAGGTAAAGCATGTTGATTTTTCCTCAGTTTTGTCTTTGCATAGTATAATTTATGTTGGAGCTGTGGAAGTACCCATTATAGGGACAAACATGAGACTCCTTACCGCGATGAGGTACAAGGAAGAAGAAAGACTTGGTGTTAATGGCCAAGGCATAAATCAACCATTGGAGGTTGAGAAAAGACCTTGATTCACAAGGTTGGGGTGCACTGAAGGACTGTGCTCAAAGATGTCAGAAGCTTCCACGACATTGTTGAAATCGTTGAGGAAAGAGGATCATGGAAACGCATCACCATAAACCTATGGCAATATGCATTGCACAGAAAGAGCTGAGGCAAGCTCTCCTTCCCATGATCATACCAGATACTAAAAAGAAAGGTATAACCATCTCAGTATTGTAATGCTCATTATGATTACAACCATATTGATAATAATGAACGAAAATCATGGCATAGAAGAATTTGTAGTTTTTGCAGATTGCATAACCATGTGTTTGCTGAGCGCTAGAGGGGAAAACCAGCATGAAAAAGGATGAGGCATGAAATACCCTCTCAATAACACACAAAGAAGAAGGAAAATCAGATCTGGAGGAAGAAGGCTTATTGTAGTCATTACAATAGAGGTGGTCATCAAGGAGAAACATGTTGGAGGCTCCATCTAGAGTAGCACTGTAAGGACAAAGCATCCACGCATAAACCAGGTGAAACAATTGTTCAACCAACGAATGTGCCACAAGGGGACGACCCAGTGACTTTGATAAGTGAGAGATGGTTCTTCTAGGTGCGGTAGAATGTTGGCCTTATTTTGTGTTGCATTTAAAACTATGAAAATGATGATGTGTTTCCATCACTTGTTGAAGCAAGAATAGTGTTTGGCCTTATTTTTGTAAATCATGTATTATAATGATGATGTGCTTTCCATCACTTGATGAAGCAACAATGATGTTTTGCCTTGTATTGATAGCTAGAGTATTGTTTCCATTTTTATCTAAACTTGACCATGGAGTATGTGTTATAAACTCGTGGCAAGTATGGGATGCTTGGCTCATTTTTTTTGGTCATATAGCTAAACATGTAATTTTAAAGACATTATACTACAGGTTTGTAAGAGATGCAAGTGTCGGATCATCACTTATGGCTCTAAAGGAAAAAGGTGAAGGAGAAGGAAGGATGACCTTTTAGGACACTTGTGGTGCAAACAATGTAGAAAGCAGTTGCATATTATTTAATGCTTTTGGGGTCCAAAGGCTTCTAGTGGGGAGGAGTGATTAGGTGCTCAAAATAAAAGTGGAATAATCTCAATAAAATTAGTTTCAGATCGAAGTGCTCATCATCCTGATTCCAACGGTGTGAATGACACTTGAATCTGAGTTCATATGAAGAAGTTAAAGAAAGTTAAATTTCATATTTGACTTGGATAGATGGTAGGATAAGATGGCATGGAAAGAATCTTCAACGAATGGGGAACTACCAAGTGTGATATGATTTAGAATATTAGCTTGTAGTGCTAAGATATTCCTCAGATTATTAACAAAATTCTTTCATTGTGCTTAAGGATTCATCAATTTTTGCAAGTGAAATGAAGATTTTTTATGTTAATTTAATAAGAAATTTAACATAAACTAAAAATTGAACAGTAACATAAACATGTACAGAACATCATGAAAAACACATTAAAACAAGAACATGATAAAAGAGTTCACCCCTCCTGGGATACTTCTCCTTGGTCCAACTTCCAATGGCTTGGGCCTCTCTATTATCCTCAAAAGTGTAGAACTCTATGTTTGCAATGCTCAAATGCTTCTGAAACTTGTTCCAATGAGTCCAGAATGTTCAAAAATGGCTATATAGCCACTTTTTGCATCCAACTTGGTGGAAAACTGAAGAAGTTATTACTTCTTCTAGTTCTCCCAATATTTGCTCCACAAATTACCCCATTTTCGGCATGATCCTACAAATTAGCCCAAAAAATGCACTAACTGGGGGAAAATTTCACCGCGCAGTGGGCAATAATATGTCAGCCGACTGTCTTATTCCAAATTGCATTCAGTGAGCAAACCAACAGTCTTATGGTTCGTGATCGCAGTGGGGCGATGTGTGATTGTGATTTGGTGGACCCGACCAAACAATTAACCAGAATCTATAGTCACATCAAATTCGGGAACCTATCACATTTGAAAATTGGTCGAGAATAGGAGGGTAATATAATGTGGGACTCTACTCTCTACAAAGTGCTATTACGATCCATCACATCACACCTTCAGGTTGATCCATCACATTGCAACTGTGGGGTTGATCCTTTAACAACTTTCCACCTGTCTTTTGTGAAGTGCAATTGTGATTTCTCGCATCGCAACCCTGGCTATTCTTGGGTTAATTTTTAAAGCTATCCACCTGTGACATGTGATTTGCAATATGTGAGGGCTAACGGTGGCCCGCCACTTGGCGCCTACCATTCACTGAAGGGTCTTGTCACACCATCTTTTCTTGCCATCTGTCCAAGTCAAACTTGAACTTTGACTTTCTCTAACTTCTTCATATGAGCTCGGATTTGAGTGTCATTCACACCGTTGGAATCATAACGATGAGCTCTTCAATCTGAAACTAATTTTATCAGGATTTTGACACTTTGATCTTTTAGCCTAATTTTGAGCAGCTGATCAAAGTGGCAGGCTGTCATTGGCCCCACATTTTGCAAATCACATATCAGAGGTGGGTCGACATTAAAGAATCAGACCCAGAGAAGCCCAGGGTGTAATGCTATGATTGCAATCTCAAATTGTAGAAGGGAAGTGTTACTGAATCAGCCCTGATAGGTTCAGGTTGTGATTGCGATATCACAATCGCATATCACACAGTGCAAAGTCCCATTGTACATATTAATTTGGCTTCGCTGATTGTGATATATTCCGAATGCGATACAGTTATACTGTAGTTGATAGTTCCATGGGGTCTGCCGCTTATCGCAAATGCATATTGCTCACGCTATGTTCACAAACCATAGGGCCTGTTGGTTCTCACCGATTGTGATTTACGATGAAGTTGTCAATTTTGACAACTTCTGTAGATCATTCGATGAATTTTTTGCCTAGTTAGTACTTTTTGGAGTGAAATTGTAGGATCATGCCGGAAATGGTGCAATTTTTGGAGCGAATATTGGGAAAACTAGGGGAGGTAATAAATTATTCACTTTTCCACCAAATTTGATGTGAGAGGAGGCTAGATAGCCATTTTTATTTATGGACTCATGGGAGCAGGTTTTAGAAGCATTTGAGCATTGTAAGCACATATTTTTACACTTTTGGAGCGTAATAGAGAGGCCCAAGTCACTGGAAGCTGGACCAAGGAGATGTAGCCTAGGAGGGGTGAACTCCTTTAGCATGTTCATGTTGTAATGTGTTTTTGATGATGTTTTGTACATTTTTATGTTGTTGTTCAATCTCTTATTTATGTTAAATTTCTCATAAAATTAACATAAAAACTCATCATTTCACTTGCAAAAATTCATGCATCATTAAGCACAATGAAAGCATTTTGTTTCTAAACTGAGGAGGATCTTAGCACAACAATCAAATATTCTAAATCAAGTCAAATATGGGAAGAAAAAGCAAAGGTTTAGGAAGTTGAGAATGTGCCAGAGATCCAAGCTCTTAAAAAAGGGAGGCATTATTTATTTTCTAGGATATTTATTTTATATATTGATAACCATGCCCTCCAATATATTATGCAACAACCTAAACTAAATCAAAAGAACATTAAGTGGGTCAAGTAATTGTAAAGTTTTACATTTGTTTTAAATCACATTAGTGGATATTCTAAAAATTGCAAATGCTTTGAGCAGGAGGCAGTTATTACTACAAGGTCGAATTTAGTTGTTTGGATTTTATTTTATGAAGGAAATGTATGAGAAGGATGCAAATTTCAAGGAAGCCTTTGAAGCTTGTAAGAACCTAGTTTCTCAAAATCAAATCCCATGGCTTGACTATATGATCTAAGATGGAATTCTCTTTAAGAACAACCAACTGTGTAATCCCAATTAGTCCAAGAAAGAAAATTTAATTAAGGAAAAACACAATGGAGGCCTTGGAGGACATTTTGGACAAGACAAAACTTATGAACAATTGAAGATAAATTATTTTTTTCCAAAGTTGAGGATTTATGTGCATAAATTTGTAAAGAAATGCAGAACCTATCAATATGCCGAAGGAAAAAGTCAGAAAACTAGACTGTATACCCCATTTCCAATTCCAAAGAGGCCTTTGGACTCAACGAATATGTATTTTGTTTTAAGACTGCCAAGAACTCAAAAAGGTAATGATTCTATCATTTTTGTTGTAGATAGATTTTAAAAAATGGCTTGTTTTATTCCTTGTGCTAAGACTAGCGATGTTAGCCATGTTGTCAATTTGTTCTTTAAAGAAGTGCAAAGATTACATGAAGTTCCTAAGATTATTGTTTTATACTGAGATACTAGATTCTTGGGACATTTCTCGAGAACATTATGGAATAATTTGGCACTGAATTGAATTTCAGCGCAACATATCACCCACAGACTAACGGTTAGACTAAATTAATGAATAGAAGTTCGAGAAATATTCTATGTAGTTTGATTGGAGATCATCCCAAATAGTGGGATCAAATTTTAGCACAAGCTGAATATGCCTACAATGGCACTCCCAATAGAATAATTGGACAAATCCCTTTCCAAATTGTGTAATGGAATCCACCCAAGAGAAGTGCATGAGCTAAGAAACTTAGGAAGAGCAAAGCAGAGAAGTGTAGTAGGAGAAGGTTTTGCTATAGCCATACCAGAAATCCATGACTAGGTAAAGAAGAAACTACATGACAACAATGCACAATATAAGAGTAGAGAAGATCTTAGCAGAAGGGAGAAAATTTTTGAAGTGGGAGATTTCGTACTTGCACACTTGCGAAAGGAAAGATTCCCAAAAAGGCGATTATAACAAACTAAATTTTAAGAAGCTAGGACATCAAAAGATCGTGAAGAAATTATTTGTTAATGCCTATGAACTTGAATTACCACCTGGAGTTAGAATTTCACCAATATTTAGTGTAGTATATTTGTACAAATATGAATTTGAAACATAACAACCAACAAGTGATGATCATAAGCAACATACAGTACAATGGGAAAAAAGTTACCAACAACTAGAACTTTGCAAATTGAACGAATTTTGGACAAAAGATTGATCAAGAAAACTAAGGAAAAAGTATTTTGAATACTTGGTTTAGTGGAAAAACCTTCTAGTTTCAGATGAAAATTGGATGATTGCCACATTTATACACAAAAATTTCAATACTGTCGAAGAAATCATGAACAAGAGTCTATGAATATTTGTTCCTTTGGATTATGATGCAGGGGCATCTGTAATGTCCATTGATCGAGAGGTAAAAATCATTTTTTATTAAAGGAGTTGGTTCCTTAATGAGTGATTGTTAGGATATGATTTGCTTAGAATTGCCATGTAATTCTTTAAATTAGGAAATTTGTTGCAATGGTTATAATTTTTGTTATTTTCCCTAAAATTGTAATGAACCTCTTTTCCTACTCGGAAATTTCATCGTTAGGCTCCATTCAATTAAAAAATTATTCATTTACAAATTGGTTTTTAGATGCCATCACGAGTGTATTAAATCAATCATTAAAGATACAATGATTACAATACCTTTTAGATAAACCCTTTGTCACTAAGACGCAACTAGGACAAGGGTTAATTTATAGCATACAATTAATAGAACT
>APFE031622535.1:0-28799 GCA_000404065.3 Pinus taeda
GTTAGGTCGGCTGGGTTATATTGTGACTCCTCAGACTCCTATATATAGAAAGGAGGTTTTGTCATTTGAATCATCCAATAATTGTTCATTTGTGTAATGTAAAGGAGGTTGCCCCCTTGAAGAGGCTGAATTCTAAGGCGCTCAACTATCTTTTCTTTCTTTTTGTGAGCTGGTTTCATCAAAGGGATATGATAGAAGACAAAAAGGTGTTGCTGGTAAAGGGGGACACTTTGAAGAATACAGTAGATGCATTGACAAAATCTGTGAGTTCTCTTGGTGTAGAGAAACAATGGGCATTGCAGGGCTGGATAAATGACTAAGCTCTCTTGTGCCCCGCTGTGGAAAGAAAACAATAAGTGGGAGAATGTTGGGTTGTGTTATATTCTTTCCACGACTAGCCCACATAGTTAACCGGGGGTTAGAGGAGGGGGGGGCGTCACAGGGGGTTTGAGAGGCACCCGTAACCCCACTTTATGGGTTCGGGGCAACGCCTCAGAAAATTTGGTTTTGAACCCTATGTTAGGTTGGGCGGACCCACCTATGGTTTTGTGCATGATTTTCACACATGGTTTTGTATGCGATGGTTTTTTGGTCCATGGTATTGGATACTTCGTCATGTATAAATATGTATTGTAACATTGAAAGGAACATAATGAAAAATCAAGCTGGTAGTCCTGGTTTTGGGATCCAGGGGAAATCTCTGTGCCTATGTGTTTTATGTGTTATGCTCTCACATTGTTTATTTTCTGTGTTTTAGAATTCGTATGTAGGTAATTTATGTACGGGGTTAAAACCTACATTTTAATAGGCCTAAACTCATGTGCCCTAATCATCCTTGAAAGGAAACTATTTAAATGTCAACATTTGATTTTTTGAATATCCTAAGCCTCCTCTAAGAAGGTTGGTTCTCCTTAGGTTGGCTCCTATTGAATAGATTATTTCAAAATAAAACTAATTATAGTTGCACTGTTCAGTTCTATTATAGACATGTCTTTTCAAGGGTCACGTTGGCCCTAAACTAGGCTCCTCCAACCACTATAAATTCACCCAACTAGTGGGCATTTGATGCAAGAAATTGTGGATCATTTGAGGCAGAAACAAAGGAGAATTAAACTGAGGTCTGAGCTTCATTGAATGTTTGAAAAAGGCTAAATCTCAAGGAGGGTTTTATCTCTTGTTTTGAGTTTCTCTTGTGGTAGTTTTCTATGCATAACTTTTTGGATTTGAGGCCCTATTCGAGTCTGAAGAAGAAGGTTACAAGTCTGAGTTTTTGTTAATTTTAGGGCTAAATTGTTCTCTATTGTACATAATTGTAGTTTAAAATTTTTTCAACATTTTTCACTTTACATTCAACCCATATCATCATAAGCAATTATATATAGAGACATTAACATCAATAATGCAACGAAACAATAAGGAACATTAAAAGAAAAAGATACACACTAGAGACTCCATGATATTTGGTCAGAGACCAAGGCAAAACCCCACATAGGGGAATACCCAAAATCAATTTTTCTTTTTCTTAGATATTCATCACATGTTCAACTGAGATACAAAGTACAATAAGAATGAGACATAAGTCTTTCAACATCAAACACATTAGGCCTCATAGAGCCAACCCTTGAACATATAGGATCCTCATAAGATGGTAGCACACAAGTAAATAAGTCCTCCACAAGGCCTTTGATAGGGATTCCTCCATATTTACAGAAGGTAGCATATATCTCTGTCACAATCATATCACTGTTTCCATGTTCATAAATATCACTGTCTAGAATCACTTTCATAAGAACAAGTTTGATTGCCATACATATTTTCATAAGGAGTACCATACATCTATGTCATTTCACTGCCATATATATCACTTATGCTATATACAATGACAATAATGAAATTCCATACATCATATTGAAGATATCATTATCATATATCTCTATCATAACCACAAGAGTCAATACTATACGTCATTTTCATAGGCACATGAGTCTATATTTCACTGTCATAAGTACATCATATCATTACCATAGATCACTGTTATAAGTACAAAAGATGAACCCTCTTACCATCAACCTTATATTACAAACCTTCTTCCTTTATAGTCCATCACATGACACTATACTTTAGGGGACAAAAACAACTTGTAATAGCACTCAACATTATACTCAAGTTACCATATAAAATCTGTCCAGCCGAACCTATATCACATTACAAGACTTCAAGCATGGATAGAAAACATACCTCTGGTTGAATGACTTCTTTTCTATCCTCAAAATTCTTCGGTCCTAAGCACACATACCTAAATTTATTAGCATTGATTAGGGATTCTTGTAGATACTTAGTCAACCCTAATTCTAGGGCTCAATCTCCTCAAAAACACTACATTATCCTTGAGACAAATTCAACCTAGCATTAGGAACCCATTAGGCCTTACGACCCTCCCAAAACATACTTACATTGCACTATAATACAATGATACATCATACACCCAATACACAAATAAATAACCTTCAAAACTTGCATAAATTTTGTCCTTCAAATCCACTAACTCCTACACTGCTTCACAAGAAATCTCGGCTCATATTTATCCACCCAAAATTTGTTATGATAACATTATCCAATAATACTTCGAGGGATCGACCCTTCCTGAAATGACACGAAGATATGTGGCCATGTTTAGCACAAAAATATGCACAAAATCCACCTAGTATGCTCCTCCACCACTTAGCCATCTCTCTCCATAACTCGACCCGAACCATCCATATGAAAAGACACAAAACAAACCTCCTTTTAACTTCAGCTAGCCTCTAGTTCTGCACTAAGATCAGACCATCTCCTTTGATATTGATGCACTTGATAGTGTGCTTTGAATGAACTCCAAGGTCTTTAATTTACACAATTCAATGGAGAAGTCAAGGGGTTTCTAAATACTAATGCGACCCTTCAAATTAGTGAGGTTGACTTGAAGAAGATCTTATTAATTTGCTTTTGATAATATTTAAATATATTTCTCAAATGCCTCGGTGATTGCTTGCCCAAATAAATGTCACATAAAATGAGGGGAGTGCCAAATAATAATTTTCCTTTGTCCAAATTTAATTCTCTCTTGGGGAAAGATGGTTTCTTTTTGGGGTAGTCGGGCTTCTCATGCAGTAATTGGATTTCTCTTTGGGAAATTCATCCCAAAGTTGCCGCAAATTTCAACACTCCCTCTTAGCAAGGAA
The DNA here is from genome assembly GCA_000404065.3 of Pinus taeda. Classification (NCBI taxonomy): domain Eukaryota; kingdom Viridiplantae; phylum Streptophyta; class Pinopsida; order Pinales; family Pinaceae; genus Pinus; species Pinus taeda. The sequence goes on from APFE031622535.1 coordinate 3,222, forward strand.
GGAATTTGCGGTTGTACCAAGTGTCTCATCTCGGATGTACATCTCTCAACATAATAAAAGCTCATTTCATATCATTTCATCTCATAAAAGAATAATAACCCACAATCGACGATAGGGGAGATCAATTTACAACAACCAAGTCCATGCAAGTCATAAATGACCTTGGTAAAGATCATCCAAACCTTATAAGTCTCCACGTCAAGCTCCATGACCTGATCTCAGTTGAACAATGATGAATCGATCCATAGAAGAAGAAGAATGACACACATTGATAATAGGGGAGATCAATCTACCACAACCAAGTCCATGGAAATCATAAATGACCTTGGTAGAGGTCATCCAAACCCTATGTCCACTGACTGACCCTCTCCCAACTTGATCGTCAATAATTAAGTGGTAGAACATTTGCATCCAATACTTAGGGGAAATCAATTTACCACAACCAAGTCCATGGCAAGCATGTCTGCCCTTGGTAAAGATCATCCAAACCTTGAGTCTCCTCTCCCATGTGGCAAAGATGGAAGGAAACCCCAACAACCTTAATCGGGTCCACAACCCCTTTAAAAGGGTGACTTGTGGTAGGATGCATATTGGGGTATGTACTCATCCAAGTACATGGATTTTTTAATGAGTACCCTCACCCAGGAGTTTCGCTACACAACCCCCTTCACCAAGTCCATGGCCAGTCATAAAGATGGGGGAAGACATATGCTCAGTTTTATTGATCAACAATGTTCATTGTCAAGGAAGGATATATTCCCACGTACTCCAAGACTCTCTTTGAGATTTAATGGTTTGAAGCGAATTTTAGCAACCTACTCATCTACTGAAGCCTCATTGCTTCAGTTCTGCAACAAATCACTATCAAAGCCTCACTGCTCCCTCTATGTTGGAGCTTCAATGCTCCATCAGTGGCACCAATTTTGACAATCCTATGAATAGATTTTGAAGTCACACTACTTGTAATATGATTTAGCACTACAGGATTGAGTGCAATGGAAGTTTGCTACCTGCTCTTTGAGGAAATCAAAGAAAAACCCTTATTGAAGTAACACCTTAGTGTGAGAGTGAAAGAAATAATATCCCTTTTCCATTAAAAGAGGATTTGCAAACATGAGGTTGACCTGAACTAACGAATTTGGATTACGACGAGAGGAGAGAGGAAAAAACACGCAGCCAAGAGGAAAAAACGCGCAGCTAGGGTTTCGAAGAGTTTCAGAGCTTGCTCCTTATGGAGGCCACAGAGGAGGGAGCTCCACTCCCTCCTACAAGGAGGCTGTAGCCAGTAGGGGCAAATCCCCATTGGGAATTGTTAGAGGCTCTGGTGAAGAGGAAAAAAAGAAAAATACTAAAGAAAAGGAGACAGATGGGGTCAGGCCCTAGGAAAATGTCAGTAATCAAGACTAGGAGGAAGAAGACAAAAGACAGAGAACAAGAGACAATAAACAAAAGGGACCATGCATACCCAAAACAGAGACTACTCCTAGAGTAGTGCTAAACGATCTTGCACTGTAGGCCCACAGGGAACACATGGGGACTTACGCTATAATCTGCAAATTTATGGGACTATGGCCCACAGAAAAGGCTTTACAAATGTGGATCATGTACCACTGGAAACCCAAAGGTAGCATCGATCTGCATCTCGGATCAAAGGGATTCTTCACTGTGGTGTTTACAAGTATCGAAGACAAAGACAAAATATTCGAAGGAGGACCCTACTTTTATGCAGCAACTGGCCTCTATATGCAACCCTAGATAATGAACTTTGTTCCGGAGAAAGAGACTTTCACTTTAGTTCCTATCTGGGTAAGGCTCTATTCTCTTCCCCTTGATTACTGGCAAACTGAATTGCTTGCGGCCATAGGAAATAAACTGGGTTGTTTTGTTAAAGCTTCGGAAGCCAAAAAAAGGGGAAAATACACATCTTATGCAAGAATTTGTGTAGAAATGGATCTATCAGGAGCCCTTCTAGATGAAGTCATCCTGGAAGTTTTTGATGAGGATTGGGTGCAAACAGTGGACTATGAGCATATCCCATTCAGATGTCATAAATTCCATGAACATGGGCACTTGTTCAGAGATTTCCCTCTCAGCAAAATAGAAAATAGAAGTAAACAAAATGAAATAAAGGACACAAAGAGCTTTCAAAAAGTTGCAAGTAAAGGAAAAGGAGGCAAAAAAGGACCAAAATATCTACATACTGAGAATCAAAAGGCCAGTCAAAACATGTATCAAGCTTTGGAAGAGAATGAAGAAATAGCAAATGAAGACCAAACTATGAAGGACGGCCCTAACGAAAAGGAAGAGACAGGAAATTGCAACCCAATACAAAAGATGGGTAATGACAAAGAAATTATAATGAATGAATCAAAACTAGAGTTGGATCAGGAAATGACCCATAGTGAAACAGATCTGGAGGATCATGAACTTCAAAAAATTCTAGAAAAGGAACACCTAGATCTAGAAGGGTTCTTGATGCAGGGAACAACGGGAGGGATAGATTCACTACCTCAAGAAGACTGTAACATAATTCAACAATTGTTTTTAAAACTCAAGAAAATGGGTTAGATAAAAGTAAAACCACCGATAAGCAAGAGTACAAAGGTGTGAAGAGAATTAAATCAACTCCAGGATTAGCTACTAGAAGTGCAGGAAAGAAAAGAGGTAGAAAAAAGCAGAAGGACCTCCTGATGGAGTGTGGAAAGTTAATGATAGACTCAAGTAAGATGAAAGATCTAACCAGTTACTCCTTCACAAATCTTGAATTATGAAGTTCACATCTTGGAAAATTAGAGGTTTGAGTAGTAAAAGAAAACAAAGAATGCTAAGTTACAGAATGAAACAAGAAATGCTGGATATGATCTTCATTCAGGAAACCAAATGTTCCATCCAGAAAGATAAACAAATTCATAGTAAATGGCTAAACAGATTCGAGTATTTAGAAGTTAAAGCTGAAAACACAGCGGGGGGCATTCTAACTCTTTGGAATCCCCAGAAAATCAGTATTATAGATGCTGAAGCATCCAGAAATTACTTATCAGTGGTCGTGCAACTTGTTGGGGTTTTGGAAACCTTCATGGTTACAAATGTTTATGGCCCTCAAAAATTAGATGATAAACTTAAATTGATAGACTCCCTAAAATATCTCAGGAATAGACAGGATCGGATTCCTTGGATCATGGGAGGGTATTTCAACATGATCAAGTCTCTTTCGGAAAAAAAAAGGAGGAACCAAAGTGCTAGCCAAAGATTCTTTAGCGTTCCAATCATTCACAGAAGATATGAAGTTGGTTGATGCAGAAGTGAGCAATGGCTTTTTTACTTGGAATAATAAAAGAGGAGGTGAGGCACAGGTAGCCTCTAAATTAGACAGGTTCTTGATTTCAGAGGAGTTGATGATTATAAACAAAGAAATAACAGCGATAATCCTTCCCTTCGGAGGGTCCGATCACTGGCCGATTCAACTGGAAATCCAAGGTTTGGCTTCTCCCAGAAATAGGCCCTTCAAATTTGAGAACATCTGGTTCTCCCACCCGAATTTCATCAATAACATTGAAAAATGGTAGTCTGAAGATTTGCAATTACAAGGATCACCAATGTACCTCCTTCACAAAATACTAAAACATGTCAAGTTCAGACTCAAAGAATGGAATAAGAAGGATTTTGGAAACATTTTTGTGAACAAAAGATCTTTGGAGATCAAAATTCAGGATCTTAACCAGGCTTTGATCCAAGAAGGCTTTGATAAAATTAAAAGTGAACAGGCAGATAAACACCATCAAGAATGGGAAAATTTATGCAAACAAGAGGAAATATTTTGGAGGAAAAAGTCTAGAGTTCAGTGGCTCAAAGAAGGAGAAAGGAACACAAAATTTTTCCACAAGTCCACCATAGCTAATAGAGCACACAACAGAATCTCTTCGATAAAGAACGAGAATGGGGAGCTTCAGAACACTCATAGAAATATTGAAGTTGTGTTTGTTCAGTATTTCCAAAACATCACTCGGGAAAACAATCCAAATAGGGATTATTCCATCAAGGAAATGATAAGGCATATCCCTAAGTTGGTTTCCAAAAAGGACAATTTTAACCTCAATAGACCGGTCATCAAAGAGGAAGTAAGCGAAGTTCTCAAAGAGATGCAGAATTGTAAAGCACCAGGACCAGACGGTTTCAATGTGGATTTTTTTAAAACTTGTTGGCATATTGTCAAACAAGATATTCTGAATGTGGTGGAGGATTCCAGGTGTAACAATACTGTCCTGAAAGCCTTCAATATCGCTTTCATCTATTTGATCCCCAAATAGGATTTAGCGCAAATGGCAAATAAGTATAGACCCATAGCCTTATGTAATGTAGTTTACAAGATAATATCCAAGGTTGTTGCCAATAGACTAAGACCTCTCCTTCCTCACTTAGTATCAGAGGAACAGGCAGGCTATGTGGAGGGCAGACAAATTTTAAATAACATTATCCAAGCCCATGAGGTGGTTCATACGCTTACCAGTAAAAAGTAGGCAGGGATGATCATGCAATTGGATATTGCCAAAGCTTATGACAAGGTGAATTGGAATTACATCAGGAAAGTTCTCACTATTTTTGGTTTCGATCACAACTGGGTCAGATGGGTCATGGCTCTGGTAACTTCATCCAGCTTTTCAATTTTGGTGAATGCCTCTCCCTCAGAGATCTTCATTCCTTCGAGAGGCCTCAGGCAGGGAGACCCGCTCTCTCCCTTTCTTTTTATCCTCATGATGGAAGGACTAGGTAGATCCATTAAAAATGCTAAGGATTTGGACAAAATTAAAGGTCTTCATTTATCTGAGAATGGTCAAGCTCTGACTCACCAACAATTTGTAGATGACACCATGCTACAAGGAATCCCCACAGTCAAAGAAGCTTCTCCCTATAATCAAATCCTGAAGGATTTTGCCATGCATACAGGTATGGAAGTCAATCTCTCCAAATAAAAAATCTTCTTCTTTAATACTAATATTGATATTCAGAGAAATATCTCAAGAATTCTTGGCTTCCAAAGGGATTCCCTCCCCACAAAGTATTTAGTAATCCCACTCACAGCCAAACCTATGCATAAGAGTACCTGGGAACAAGTGCTTAACAAGATGCAGGACATAGTCAGAAATTGGACCTTCAGGGTCTTGAACTTAGCTAGGCGGTTTGTTCTGACAAAGGCGGTTTTACAATCCATCCCGGTTTTTATGTTATCAGCTCTCCTAGGTCCCAAAGGGGTTTTAGAACAATTTAGGAATATACAAAGAAATTTCCTCTGGGGTAAGGAAGAAACAAAGAAGAAGTGGGCCCTGGTTTCTTGGGACAAAATCTGTAAACCTAAAAGTCATGGGGGCCTGGGTTTGGATGATCAGGAGATTCTCAACAAAGTGCTTGGAGCCAAGCTTTGGTGGAGATGGGTTCAAGAGCCAACAACACAGTGGGGAAGGATATGGAAAGAGAAATATGCCAACTCTTGGCACACTAATGAACTCATAAGGATGTCTAGGAATTTAAAAGGATCTCACATCTCTAACAGAGCCTGGGAAAATAGAAGCCTAGTTCAAAATCACAGTTTTTGGGAAATTAGAGCAAGAGATCTTGCACTCTTTTGGGAGGACAAATGGCAACAAGAATCTATGCTTTTATGAGAGGAATTTGTAAGCCTCAAATAGAAAACAAATGTCCAAGGGTTAAACAAAGTTAAGGATTTCTGGGATCCTACTCAAAACTCCAGAAAATGGAGAAGATGGAGGAAAATGGAGGGCAGAGATGACAACCCCATTAGAATAAAATTAGAGGCTCTGGAGAACTTGCTGAAACAAAGAATGATTTTAGGGCAGGATCAATTGAGATGGGGCAATAACAATAAAGGTACCTTTAATTTCAAGGAAGATAAAGGTATTCTTCTGGAACTTGATTCCAGTGCTCCAGAAAATACCTAGAAGCACCTTTGGAAGCACCAAGGTTGGATAAAGATCAAGCTTTTCATGTGGCTGGTTTATCATAAGAAAATTTTAACGTGGGACAACATAAGGAAAAGAGGGGTAATGGGGCCTTCCAAATGCCGGCTTTGTGAAGAGAAGGAGGAGACCATGGAACACATTCTTAACAGTTGCTCCTACACCACCTGGTTGTGGGATTCTTTCTCCACCATTTTCCATCAAACAGACAGGGACATGAGAAGTATCACAAATACCCTAATAAAGTGGAGAGGTAACTATTTGGAGAATGAGTACCTTAACTTAGCCTGGGCCTTAACACCAAGTTTCATTATCTGGAATGTTTGGAAAGAAAGAAATAAAAGAATATTTAAGAACGAAAAGGTTATTCCTCTAAGACTTTTTGATCTGATCCTAAAACAGCTCAGGGAGACTGTGAGTATCTCAGTTCGCAATCTCCCTAAAAATCCCCCCTCTGAGGTTGAGCTCGTAACTCTTAGACAACTAGGAATGGAAGGAATTATTCCCCAAGGACTGAGCAAGAAGAACATAATTATTGAGACAGAGAAGGACTTCTGGCATCCTCCTCCGAAAAGCTATCTAAAATATAATATTGATGGGGCTTCAAAAGGCAACCCGGGATCAGCAAGTTTTGTAGGAGTTTTAAGAGATTATAAGGGCAGTATCATCTTTATCTTTCACTATCATTTGGGAAGAGCCACAAATAATATGGCATAATTAATGGCTATGGAACAATGTCTTGAGTTTCTGATCCAGTACCATGTTTCAAATGTTATTGTTGAAGCAGACTCGGAGATCACCATTAACTCTGTGAAAAAAATCAATGGCGGATCTCGACCAGAGAAAGTATTTACATACTGGAAATTAATACAGGTCTACCAAAGAATCTACGTTCACCTCCAGAAGCTTCGAACGATGAGTTTCAATCACGTTCGTAGATCGGCCAACAAACTTGCAGATCTTCTTGCCAATCAAGGGGTGAATAATACTGATGGCGAAATGGCGAAAAAGTGGCAGGAAACACCACAAAATAGAATAAAATTTCTCTGCGAAGAACAAGCCATAGAAGATAAAGAAATATTCAGAAATTAGGCCAAGATGACTAGCACAGAGTGAGTTCTCCAACCAGTATTGGTTTTCCTTCCAGCATGCACATGGTTGACAGAAAAGAAAATTTTGGTTTCATTTTACCCTAGAGGCAATCGGAAGGGATGCACAGTTCTTTGATTGAAAAGGTGCTAGGTATTTTCCCACAAAAGTACCTTACCGGAGTTCAGTTCTGTAGCAGGAACATTCAAATTGCAGGGTTCATTTTTCAGGCTACCGGATGTCTTCCCCTTTTCCGTTTTCGGGCTTGGAAAACTTGGCTTGCACGGTTTTCTGGTGATCACGCATTTCATCAGTGGTTAATGGTTTTGTTATTGTGGGAGTGATTCCATAGAGCTTGTTACATGTGGCAGGTGGTAGACTTTGAAACCACCTTTGATCGCGTGCGATTTGATTTCCGGTCGTTGGATCCAATGCCCTAGATTAATGGTTGGGATCGATCGTGTTGTTGTGGGGTTAGGTGGGCTCTGTCCTCTCTTTCGTTTTGGAGTGCTTTCCCACTCTTTAGTGGTGTGTGGTTTTTGCGCGGTCAGTAGGGTCTATTATTGTGGGTGGGCCTAGGAGACTTTGTTTTTCGTGTTAGTTTGAGTGGGGGCTTGTCTTTCCTTTACATGTTTATTCTCATTATGTAAGTTGATCACCTTAGTAGATTGGGAGGTCTTGATCTTTGAAAGGATTTCAGTTTCCCATTTTCTGGTTAAGGACGGGGCTTTGTACAATATGTAATTTTTCTGTTGATTTAATGAAATAGAAGGATCGACGCTTGCTTCAACAAAAAAGAAGTAACACCTCAGTGTGTTCTTCCTATTCACAACACTCCTAGATTATTTGGCATAAACATATTGGTGAGCCTTGGTATTGCACTAAGAGTGGTGCAACTCCCAAGGGCTTCTCAACTCTATTTATCAACCCGAGGTTTGTACAAACTTCTAGGTGACAATGCTATATACAAAGTAGATGAAATTTTACTCATGCCACCCTAAACTAGTACACTTGATGAATAGTGCTCCAAGACCATTCTTCTAGATAAAGTTCCCCACTAATAATCTCTTAGAGTAGCTAATGAACAAACCAAACATAATTACATGTTGATGCCTCTTAGAGTTGCTTTCTTTTGGAGGTGGCTTGACAAGGAGGGAATATATCCTGTAGGAAAATTTTTTCTTCAACATGACCCCATTCTCATGAAGCCATTATAGAGATTTCCATCCAAATAGATCTAACTTTGCAAAATCATTGGGGCGGTTGAGGAGAAAATTTGGAATGAAACTGATGTGCCCTAGAATCCCCCAGAAGTGGACTCCAAAATTCCCAAGCACCTTCATAGAATACATGGTGAGGGGAGGATGCCAATGACTCTCTTCCTTTCGTATCCTAGGAAGAGGAGATTCCATGCGCCTAGATAACACAATGTGTTTGTCCCCAAGGATGTGTCCCATAATTGATTAGAATGCCAAACAAAAGAGTTAATTTCCAACTCCATGAGTGTAGTATTAACTTGAACGCCCGCCCCCTGCCGCCAATTATGATTTTCCCTGGTGTGAAATCTCGAGGTGACATGCTTACCTTGCAACCTGGTACACCTCCCATTCAATTTCTTTGGTCCATTTGTATCCTCTATCATGTTCACTAACATCCCTTGCTCACACAAATTAATTGTCGATCACGCAGAGTATAGAAACTGAGTGTGGCTTCCTGTGCTTTGGCTTGATAGGAATGATGATGAGGTGTGTTGGTAGCTCCCTTACATGTGTAAGCTGGCGGGAAGGAGAAAACACACCTCCCCACCTTTTTGCATCCCCACCACTCCATTTGGGGACTTTGTAAAGCTAATTGTTAATCTTAATCCCACTATGTAGAAAAGGAGACGGAGGGACAAGAAAATACTCACTATTAAGTTTCCATTTGTAAATGGCCATATACTAAGGTAAAAAAAGAGAGGAAATGTAGTCTTTAATAAGATAAATATATTGCAACCATTTTTGTATGCTCATAATTACATTCCCATAAACTAGGGAGTGTAAATATACCATTATTTTTGTTTGTTTCCTATGGATAAATTTAAGGCAAGTCTTTATGAAATATTGGAATGACTAAGCAAACACTAAATTTAAAGATTATGATATGTGAAAAACTAGTGTGTCTTCTTATTCCTTGGTGACAGAAGGAATGGGCTAACCCAAACAAGTCATAATCAAGAGCGTCAAATTTAAAGATTAAGATATATGAAAAACCAATATGTCTTCTTATTCTTTAGTAAAAGAAAGAATAAGCTAACCTAGACAATTCATAATCAAGAGTTTAAGTGCTTGCTCCATGACTAAGTTTAACAACCCTATGAAATACTAGTATGTCTTCTTCAGGAAGAGTGAGCTAACTTAGACAAGTCACAATCAAGAATTTAATAGATTGCTCCATGACTAGGTTTAACAACCTTGATTCTTACCTAACAAATAATAAACAAAACAAAATAATGAAAAACAAAGTCTCATTGGATATATAATTGATTCAAAATCTATTATTGGCAATGCACAATAATATTTAAATATCAATAATTGGATATGGAATTATTCAAAATTTATTTTGGGCAAAGTAGGTGGGAAACTACTTAGTTAATTGTGCATAATAATATTCAAATATTAATCATGTAGGTAGTAGGAGTGGAAGGGCCAACCATTGGACTCTAAAAGTGTGGTTGCATGATGATAAAACCTTGTTGATGGAAATGATAGGCCTTGAACTAATTAGAGGCATAAACTATCAATTATAAGAAAAAGAACATGTTAATAGACAAATTTAATTTCTTTAAAACTGGGGTGAAGGACATGGTGACAAAAACTCAAACATTCTAATAAAAACTTTGATGTCAACAACTATAGTGGGAGTAAATGCATAGCCAAAATGTACATGGAAGTGAGCATGATGCCAATAAGTCTATGTCCCATTACAAATTAGAAATAAAAGGTGCAAAACTAGTTAGAAATATTTTAAGCAACATAGATTTAAAATTTTGTAAATTTAGCATTTTACAATTACACCAATTAAAATTTAACATGATGTTTTTAGAACACTCTAGTATAAGAATAACATGATGTTTTAGAACACCCTAGTATAGGGTTTCGTGGACAATCATATTTATAAAGAATAAAAATAATAAAGATAATTAAGTATATGAAGAAAACCCTAATCGAGAATAAAAAAATAAAGATAATTAAGTATAAGAAGAAAACCCTAATCGCGAATAAAAAGAGTAAAGATATTTAAGTATAAGAAGAAAACCCTAATGATATAAATAGAAATAAGAGGGGAAGAGGAAGAAGAGGTGCCTCTTTCTGATTATCAGGAGAAAGATGCAGAGCTTGAGGTACGTCTTTTTGATTATCAGGAGAAAGATGCAGAGCTTGAGGTACGTCTTTTTGATTATCAGGAGAAAGATGCAAAGCTTGATGATGTTCTTAGAACAATGCCCAACTAGGAAAAAGAGTAGTTGTATAAAGCGAGATGAATTATTTCTCCTAACATTCAAGGCCGAGAAAAGAATGAATGCAAAGAATATATGAGGGACTGCGACAACAACTCCTCCTCTGCAAGCTGAAGGTAAGTTATTGAGAAGAAATTAATCTGTAGAGTAACATATGTATATTGTGATTGTGATTTGGATTTAGATTTTATCTTGACGATTGAAAAAATAAAAATCTAGATAAAAAACATTGTATTGAACTTTAGATCTACACATTCTTAACTCAGATCTATGCATTATTAGATAAACTCTAAGATCCTCATTTAGATCCATATGTATATCACATATAGAAATTCATTAAATCAACATATGTATTAATAGATTCTGGACACACCCACTATCAACTCCTTACCATAAATTTATGCCTAAAATCCACTTAAAAACTAAACCATATATAGATCTACTAAATTACACCTCATAAATTTGAACGGCTATTATCTACTGTATTAAGTCTATTATCTACTGTATTAAGTCTATAAGTTATTAGATCTCACGTGATAAAACTTCATTAAACCCCACACATAATATCATTGATGAGAAAAATGAAAAGGGTTTCAAACTAAAAAAGGATTTCAAACTAGTAAACCCGTAGATCCCTCCCGGTGTTGAATCATGAGTATACTCGTTTTGCAGTGTTTTTTGTTTTGTTTTTAAATTAGGGAATGACTAGGCTAGTGTAATGACTGCGCTTGTCCTTTGAAAATGAGAGTGCCATTTACATGTTTGTTCGTAAACCCTTTTCTCTCTCCGTTTGCAGGTTTCTATTTTTCAAAATTAGTAAGTCACTCAGAAAAAATTATGTGCATTGTCCATGCCTTTTATAAATTACTAATAATAAAATTCTTGCATCTGTTTTTTTTTTTTCAATAATTTTCCAAATGCTATGATTTTGTTGAGTGTCTGCTTTAAATAAAGTATCAACGGTTGTCTTTTGTTTTCTATCTTCATTGTTAAAATATTGTTGAAGTGGAAGATGCTTACATCACCTCTGTTTCAATGGCTATGGATCATAACATGAGATATTTTTGAATATTTGGTATTTTATTTGGCTTTCAAGTTTTTTTGGTTTATATGTGGAGTTAGAATATTTTTGAAGTGGAAGATGCCTACATCACCTTTGTTTCAATGGCCCGTGGATCATAACATGATATATTTTTGAATATTTGGTATTTTATTTGGCTTTCAAGTCTTTTCGGTTTATATGTGGAATCAAGCACTAGCAAAGTTGAAAAATACTAAAGCAATCAACTAATAATCAGAATTTAAGTACACTATAGTGCTAAATATTATTAATATTTAGCACTATTAATATCATTATTTTTCTACCAAAATATTGAGAAGCTGTAATATTATTTTCAGTTTGTTTATATCTAGATTGGAACTCTTTCCCAAATTAATTCTTCCTTATTCAAAGCATGAAATTAGATCAGACATTTCTTTAGTGTTATCACCGTTTAAGTTATTTAATTGATTTTGTATACGTATTTTCTTGTTCTCCGTTTCAGGGAGTTTGACCTGGAAAACAGAGCCAATAGAAATGCTTGAGCAGAGTCATTCCCATACAGCCCAGTACTGCGATTCTAGCGCAAGGGAACGAAGAGTTAGAAAGCACCGGAAAAATAAAAGGAAAACTGTTCAAAAACTTCCCAGTGGTTTCGTAAAGGATGGATAACGGAGATAAGATACGGAGAATCTGGCGCGATGAGCCTCCAACAGTTTGTGACAGAAATGTCAGAGCTGTATGAAGTGGGAGTGTTCACATTAAGTGGTAAAGGAAGAGCAGACAGCTTCCTGCACAAGATCGATCCAGATCGTCATCTCATCAAGTTCAGGCTGTACAAAGATTCAGCCAAACGTAGAGTTAAAGATCTATCTCGGCTGGGAAGGGATCTGCGGAAGGTAATCATCATTGACGACAACTCTAGATCATACAAGTTGCAGAAGAGCAACGCGATCCCAATCAAAAGCTTCGAGGGTCTGAAGTCGCACACAGAGCTCACACAGCTCATCCCCCTTCTACGGATTCTCAGCAAAGTGGACGACGTTCGCCCAAAACTTGCTCAAATTTTTAATTGGAAGTTACATTGTACCTTTTATCTGGTAAGAAATCGAAGCCGAAGTATAGGTTACTGGGAAGCCAAAAATATGAAGCATTTGCTGCTCCACCGTCAACAAATTCATTGGATTTTAAGACTCCTGATTTTTAAGAGTGCCGGAATTGGAATATGTGAATTCTCTTTCCAAATCAAAACAACGTCCTGCTTCAGGTATTGTCTCAAATCTAGCTAACGTTGGATATGTTCTTATCAATGTGATATATTCTTCTGTTTTCTGTAATCTCAAATTTGAGCATCTAGTACATCACTCACAGGCCAGTATAACGGGTTGAGGAGGCCAGTATCATCCAAAGTGTCTTTAATGACTATTTCAGATGTATTTAATGACTCACATGCTCCTTAGATCTCTACTTCTCAAACTCTTTAAATCTCTACTCCTCAAACCACACATCAACCCTGAAAAATCAAAACCAACTTAATAAACCAAAAAAACACATGACCATTTATAAACAGTGTATGTTTTATTTTTTGTTTTAAAGTAAAAGAGATCTTAATGGTTTTAACCCTAATTTATCAACATAAATAGGTATTAAATCAATACCTAAGTCTGACCCAGCTCTTTAAATTGATACCTGCAGATATTCCGGAGTCGAGTCGTAAAGCTGATTTCCCGGCAGTACCAATGCAAGGAAAGCAAGGAATGAGGGTCTCTACCCATGCTGCAAGTAACATTAGAGCTGCGATCTTACCAACAAAGGTACATGATGATCAACCAGGGGCTATGAATAAAATTAGTGAGCAGATTCAGCATGGGCAACCAAATACGTCTGGTGCAGATGCTCAAATTTGAAATTGGAAGTTACATTGTACCTTTTATCTGGTAAGAAATCGAAGCCGAAGTATAGGTTACTGGGAAGCCAAAAATATGAAGCATTTGCTGCTCCACCGTCAACAAATTCATTGGATTTTAAGACTCCTGATTTTTAAGAGTGCCGGAATTGGAATATGTGAATTCTCTTTCCAAATCAAAACAACGTCCTGCTTCAGGTATTGTCTCAAATCTAGCTAACGTTGGATATGTTCTTATCAATGTGATATATTCTTCTGTTTTCTGTAATCTCAAAAAACTTTTTTTTGTTTGCTACTTGCTACTTCTTACATGTGTAGATGCTGCGTGTCAATATATATTAGTATTTAGGATTATTTTGAAAATATATATTAGTATTTAGGATTATTTTGAAAAGATGTTCATGTTTAAAAAGATGCTTGTTTAAAATATCTGAAACTAGGCTGAAAATTGAGCACTTTGCATGGAGAGATTTTGAATTTAGTCCACCGACTGTATTAATAAAAGCAGTGCAATTCAATTCGAGATTGAGAAATATGAAGTATACGAGCTTTTGGGTGAATTAGGTTTCTAGGTTTGAGCATTAATCCTTCTTGACTTCAACAAGGAATTGCCTAATACTTGTAAAGAGACTTTCAAAATAATAATGCACTCGGGCAACTCTTAATTTAGACGCAGAAAGCTCTCACGTGGCAGGGATCAATAATCTCCAATTCACGATGAGTCGTCGAGAATTGACTAAAGCACAAGGACCTGAAACGGATTAGATGATAGCGACGCTTTGTTTGTGTTCCAATGGCTTTCTTTTGCTTATGCACAGCCTCAGCTTTTGAAGACCCGGGGACAATTAATAACGATCTGTACAACTCTTGGTGGGGTCACAAAATTCGTGGAGGTAGAATTTGTTGATTTTTTATAGTTTTCTTAACCGATAATTACTTTTAATGATATTCATTCAGTTGTATTTACATTTATTATTAAACAATTACATAAAAGATCTTCAATAGCAAAACAGTAGAATTATAAAGAGATAGTCAAACAAGATTTTTACCCCAAAAAAACCCAATAACCTTTTTCTGTAGAGAAATTGTTCAACTCAACATAGATACATCTAAATACATCTAAGTGAAACAAAAGTCAAACTTACAACCCTTGTCACACAGTCAAATTGCCTACCAGACAAGATGATCTGCTGCTGAACAAATTCGACTTTCTTCTCCTCTCAGGAAAGACTCGGTTTTGTTGCCCAGGTAAGCTCATAAACTCTGCCACAAATTCGTTCTTTTATTTTCCTCAGATTTATCTTCTTTTCTTGCCTCATATTTGACTTCTTCTCAGCCTCAGATGCGACTTCTTCTTTGCCTCAGATTTGACTTCTTTTTTACACAATTAAATAAAAGATCAGTAGAATAGTAGAATCATAAAGAGACAGCCCAACCAGAACACAAGATTTTTACCCAAAAAAACTCACACTCCAGCAGAACAAAAACACAAGATCTTTACCCTAAGAAACCTCACTCACTGGGAAAAACCCGACGACCTTTTTCCTTAGAGAAATTGTTCAAGCCACCCGAGATACATCTAAGCAAAAGTCAAACTGATTGCCCTGGTCACCTGGTCAAACTGCCTACTGGACAAGACAACCTGCCGCTCAACCAATTCAGCCTTCTTTTTCTCTCAGGAAAGACTCGGTTCGTTGTTGTGTGCAAATTTGGAAATTCTTGTCGATGTCATGGAAATGTTGGTTATTTTCTGATGTTGTAGCTGGAGATGCCTTTTAGACATCTATGTCAAATGTAACTAGACAAGAAGCTTGGACAGTGTTTGGAAATTTGCCTGAATATAATGCTGTTTCCTAGAATGCATTGGTTGTTAGATATTTGCTGAATGGGTATCCCAGATATTTGTAAAGGTCTTTCAAGAAATGGCAGAACAGGATGTTGTCTCATGGAATGCAATGATTGTGGGATATGTGTAGAGTTGGAAGCTTTGGCACTTTCTCAGAAATGTAATTGATTGACATGGAGCCATATGTGGACAGATTTTCATGTGTGCTTCTTGCATGTGTCAATTTGGTAGCTTCGAGACATGAAAAGCTTGCCACAAATGTATAATTAGATATGGATTTCAATCTGATGGTTTTGTGGTTGCTTTCCTTGTAACGTGTCTGAAACGCAAGACCATAAATGATGCACACCAGGTCTATAATAGAAGGCCTAGATGAGTTGGGCTGTCATGAATGCAATGATCTTAGGATATGCAATGAATGGATTTGAAAACTAGGATCTCATTCGCTTGAAGAGATATTACATCATACTGGACAATGCTAAATTTGTGTGTACCTTGTCTTCTTGTATCCATGTAAGCTTGATGAAAAGTGGTTCAAAATACTTCCATTGCATGAGTCTGGATTAGCACATAGAACCACAACTGGAGCACCATGTGTGCATGACTGATCTTCCTCACCATTCTGGGCACCTGAATCATCTTCTTTAAAGCTGAATGGATCCCCTATGATATAGGTTCTAGAGAGTAAGCCATCGAGGCCCTTCCTATAAACGTGTTGAGGATTAAAGCCATTGCAGTGGATTAAACTTTAAAGAACAAAACTCTCAGAACCGGCAGCCCCTTACAGAAGTGGAAGATAAACTACAGGTCATACATGATGACCTAACAAATGTTATGTTCTGATGCAAGTCTAGAAGAAGATAGAAGCAAATTTCTAGCTTGGGGAGAGGCATTATGGAGAGAAAAAGCTAAGGCAGAGTGGTTGAAACGAGGAGAATAAAACTCTACTTTTTTTCACATGTATGACATCAATGGCCTTGTTGATTTTCTATTAGAATTAAGATTTTGTTTCTATTTAAAGTTACAGAATTTGAAGAGACTACAAAGTATTTGGGTTTTCACTTGAAGGAAAATAACTACTACAAAGACTGGCTATGGCTATTTTTAAAGACTGAAAAAGGGTCATTTTCTAATATAACAGGTGGATATTCATAAGAGGGAGTCTGACCCTTGTTAAAATCATGTTTGAGGTCACACCTATTTATCAGACGTCTTTTCCTTCAATACCCACAGACATACTAAACAAGATAATGAAAATGTGCTCCAGGTATGTTTGGGCAGGAATGAGAGAATATGGTGGCATACTTTTAGTTAAATGGAAAACACCATTAAGGCCTAAGAAGTAGTGAAGCTGGGGATTCAAAGTTTTCTCTCCATTTTTAGAATCGTTGGCTACAAAGGTAATGCGGAGAGTCCTCTTTATTGAAGTTTTGTGGCAGAGTTTGATGAAGTGGAAATATATTGAACCATCAATCCTGGAGGACTGGATACAATACCCTAGAAAATCGATTTCTGGATGATCTATAGTATGGAAAGAGGTACTAAAAGTCTTCTCAATCATTGGTGATCGTCTTTCCTAGCTAATTGGAAACGGACAGAAGGTCCATATTGGAACGAACTGATTCATGGATAGGAGGCCTCCATATGTCAAGCATCTCACAACGTTTGATTGCCCTCTTACATTTCTTAAAATTGGGTTTATTTGGAAGCATTTTATTTCAGGAACAATGAGGATGCAAGCCAGGTAGGACTCAACAAGGATTTGGCACTAGAGTGGAACCGATATGTCTCTGCCCCCTAGTTGCATTATATAAGATTAAGAGATTAACCAAACAGTCTTGTATGGGTTGAAAATGAATAGGAAATGACTACAAGGTTAATCTAAGATACCTTGCAGCTCTTAAAAAAGGAGGAAAAGGATATTTCAAACTGGCAGCATATTTGAAAGCTTTAGCCACCCTTAAAATATCATGATTTCTTATGACTTTTTCTCGAAAAAAAAAATAAAATCTTTGATATGGGATATACTACAAAAAAAAGCTGGCAGAGTCCTGGGAGGTGCCCATTATCTATGGAAAATTATGCAAGCATCAACCAAATTTCTGTTCAATGTTATTTTACTGAAGTGGTATGTAGTGCTACAAAATCTATCACTAGTGGCAAAGGGGTACGGTATGAAGACACAGAAGAAACATCAGAAATCTGGTTGGATATCAAGAGGTAAGATCTGAAGCACATCGACGGTCGACCTCTTCCATGTTTTATTTTATGGGTGGTATGGTTAACTAGGAATGAATTCCTATTCCAAGGAGCATGTAAATAACCATACGAAATCTTTTGCAAACTTAAACGAGCCTATCTACTACTTGAGAAACCAAAGAAGTGAAAAAGTATTGATTTGTTGTAGATCCAAGAATAGAGACATCAAGTATTCATGTGTATTTGAAGGCGCCTCAAAATATCGAGGTTCACCTTTCTGACTTCCACAAAATCAGATTTTAGTGTGTTTTGTGCAGTGGCGCACAATCACCTATGAAGAAATCAAGGTCTTATCTATTTTGATGAAATTATCCTTGGAAGGAGGACTCGGGGTCATCGATATTTATGGATACTATTTACTGGTGGTGGAATGGCTAAGGGGAATTAGAATGCAAAGAAATATAGATGTATTTGATAGTTTTCAACGCATGAAAGAAATCAAATTAAGCTTCACTAAAATCCACATTCGTCACATCTATTGAGAGCACAACCATGATCCAAACAAGCTTGTTGAAAAGATCCAAGCTCTCTCCTTTTAAGACTTTTTAAGATGGGGATTGCTTTCTGAGAGGTTTGAAAAATCTATGTAATGGGTAGTTTTCATTTTTGATGATCTATTTTGGAGTTTTATGGAGGTTTAGTTTGTGAACTCTATAACTGAGCTTATGCACCTTAATGTTTTGTCAAAAACTCATTTGTATTCCTCCTATTTTAAATAATGGAAGGGTTTATGTTATATTTCTTGGAAAAGCATTATAAATATATACAATAGAAATTAGTCATAAAGCTAGAAATCATGGATGGTACATTAAAATATGATAAAATAATATTAGGGGCATCAATTAACATGATAAAAGACACCACAATGATCCATTACATCGACTTTTACGATTCAACTGGCCTTGATGGACCCATAGGACCCATTATGTTGTGATAAGGGAACAACATGCCCTCCCTCCTTAAGAGATTTGTCCTTTAAGCATTAAGATGATTTCAAATAGTAAGAATTCCTCTTATTTTTTCTTAGTGCTTTCCATGCTTAATTATCTATCCATCCATTTGTAACTATTATTGGTGCCAATCCTTGATAATCTAACGCTACTAGGTTGTTTTCTTTTTATTCCATGTATTATCTTCATTTTTCCAATTTGTTGTAGTTTTTAGTTTTATCATATACTTGTTCCTTGGCTTTTGGGTACATGAATTCCATTGGTTCTTCCATTTATTTTCGTTGAACGAGGTTACTAATATGCACTTTCCTGTATTCATTATAGGCATTCCTAGTAATGAGGATATCAATATTGTTCCACCTTTTAAGGTTTTTCTCCATCATGCACAACATTATCATTAATCTTCCTTTCTAGTATAGTACTATGCCCTAGCTTGTGTTCTTGATCTTTGATTGCGGTCACTTCTGAGATAATACTATCATATTTTGTCTTTAACCTTGATCTCTACTTCAAGTTTAAGAAATTTGTGGCAACCTTGTTATATCTTCTATTCCTTCCCCTTTTGAAACTGAATTATTGTACCATCCATCAACTTTGTTTATCCATCTTCAAGTCCTTTTTGAATTTTTATTTGTCTTCATCTCTATTTAAGGCTTCATCAAACTTATGACATATTCCCTCTTCAACTCTCTTGCTCATCTCATCAAGTATGAGCTTTGGTTCGTTAACCTCAACAACCTTTGATAATTACTCCCTAGAAGATTAGATCTACTAAATAAAAAACATGGATGAGAATTTAACACTTAATAAAATATAATGGCGGAAGCAAAATGATCGCACCAATTTCATACACATGCACACACAATTTTTCCCTTCAAAATCTGTTGTTTCACTAATTTAATTCTACAACATACAAGGGCTCCCTTCTTGGGGTAATGGCCATTTGAGGAAAAATGCTAATACAACAAGAACTTGGAATTAATTCAATTGATCAAACCATTTGTACTTCGATTTTCTAGCTGATTTGGACCCATCGCTTACTGCCCCTTGCACTCTTCCTCACACCTTGCACACAAGGATGAATATCCTTCACCTAGTCATTGAGTTCTAACAATCACCATCTTGTGTTTAAAGATGTTTATTCACCCTTAGCCTAGCCCATGTACCCGCTGTACATTGTAGTTGTTGTCACCATGCTACTGCACTACATGTACAAACTAGTATGAATTTACAGCGCAAACTTCTCTTCTATCAACCTCCACACATCCATTGGCTTTTGTGGCTACTATATGGAACTCTGTGGCTATGTATAATAGTGTATGATTCCCCCTGCACACTAATGACTTCATGCACATGATCTAATGACTTTCAATGTTTGCATCACTTAACTTGGTTGTTGTTGGGATCTTTTTACATGTCTCAGACTTGGTGACAATCCTTTCTTGTTTTTTGCATGCAGATTGGCAGCTAGAAGTTGTCTTTATTTACTTTTAGCTCATGCTCTAGCCCATCAAGACATTTTTTTTGTCAGTTGCACTTGATGCCTATGGCTACAATCCACTTTTTATGTTTCAAACTCATTTGTTTTTCGCCATACAACCTTAGTGGAAGCTGGAAGCCTCCACAACCCACCCACCCCCTTTTTGTTTTTCTCAATCACCATATGGTTAGCCTTTACCACAAAGTTGGACAACTACCACTTTAATATCTCTCTTAGGCATTCTATGACACATGGCCAACCTTGAATGCAATTTTTTGCCTGGCTGTGTCTACCTATGGCTTGATTCGTACAATCTCTGATTCCTGCATGAATGTCTCCTGTACATTAACTTTTGGTTGATTCTTTCTGTGCTTTGTGGTTCAATCTTCTTGTGCAACTCCTATAGATTAGCCTTCAGAGGTTGTGCTTTGATACCATGCTAATTTCTAACCCCAATGATTTGGTTAAATACTTCCCAATAGATCAGATCTATTGACCCAAAAAAAATGTGTAAGATTTTAACATTTAAATAGAATATAACAACTGAAGGGAAATGATTACACCAATCTCATACACATACAAATAATTTCTTCCCTTCAAAATTTGTTGTTTCATTAATTAAAGTCTATAGCATACAATGGCTTTGTTCCTGGGATAATGGCCCTATGACGAAAAATACATGTGACCCAACAAAATGGGTAACCCCATAGGATAAACTTTTGTCCTCCACTTGATAGCCAACCGGTCAGCCGGACAACCAACAACCCCTGAGAGCCACCATTAGCTGATGATATGCCATATATCTCCCCCACTTGCATTAGCGGTGTGTTTCTTACCCATCTAGATTAGCATTTGGGCAAAGGTGGGAAACCACTCACAAGGTATTTTGATCATTTTGCATTTGAGTGCTTATAGTTGTTCGTCTTTGGGAATTTAGTATGGATTATGGGGTGATCTGGATGATTGGCAGACCTTGACTGGATTCTTGATCTCTCACCTTACTTGGGGGTTAATCTTTGATCCTAGTCTGTTGGGACTTCCCTTAAGGACCACTGGGTTATAGGAGGGGCACTACTTGGAAAGGCATGAATGAGATAACATGTTCCATCTTCCCTATGTCACACTTGACACCTTCCATCCTACACTACAAGTCCATATCTCTCCTCCATTCTTTGGGTACAACTTGTCATTGGTTCTTCGGGACTTGGCACTCATATGTTCACATACCATGACTAGGGCCCAATTTTTTTTCCAGGAGGTTGATGCTACTAAAAGAAACAAAAAGAAATGTTAAAATGCAAAAGATGGCCAGGGATAGAAGAATTAGCGTGTGGGAAAAATCCTAGCATGAACTCTACCTTCCAAATATGTCTA
This sequence comes from Pinus taeda, assembly GCA_000404065.3. Classification (NCBI taxonomy): domain Eukaryota; kingdom Viridiplantae; phylum Streptophyta; class Pinopsida; order Pinales; family Pinaceae; genus Pinus; species Pinus taeda. The sequence continues at coordinate 24,636 of APFE031622535.1, forward strand.
TCACCCAATTCTTGAGCACATGTTGCTCCATTTTATCATAAAGGAGCCCTTGCATGTCCCAACCCCAATGAACAATAAATTGACTCATCTTAAAGGGCTAATAAAATTGCTACTTCATACAAAGCAAGCTCTAACCCTTGAACTATAAGTGGTAATACAAGGGAAAATCAAGAAGTAAAAGGTGCACAAGAGGGGTGGAAAAACCAAGGTTGAAATGGCAACTCATGCATTTACGAATGCTTCCTCCTCACATCTATACACTCAAGACATGGACACCCCCATCATCTAGCACCCTTGACCATGACACTTGGCAATGAAGTCTCTGTTGCCACATTACTATTCACTAACACCTAATAATTGAGGGGTGGACTAGAGAAATGCTACTTACCCTTAGGGTTTGGAAGCGCCTAATAGTGTTGACCTTTAGCCACTCCTACCTAGGGAAAAACACCTTTGCAAGTTTAGGGCCCTGATTTTAATAAGGGATCCTTGTTTGAAGTATCAAATTTCCCTTAACATTCAAGTTTGGTTCACTAAGATGCATTATTGATATTTGTCCCTAATGACTAGTTTCTTTCACTAGAATCCATGTTGTTCTTGTTAGGTGGTTCTGTAGCCCAAGTGTTGGGCACCCACTCCACATGCACCCCGACCCTTTCGAGGAGTACATTGGCACAAACAAGTGAAGCATTGAGAGTCAGGAGCCTCCTAGCAACATCATCAATGACACATGTCCCAGAGCACCCCAGTGCCCCAGACATTGGTTGAATTTGACCCAGGTTTGAGGATTCTTAAGGATGACACAACTGGACCCAGCATGCCCCCAGGTTGGTCTTGACACAACTGGACCTAGCATGCCCCAAGTTGGTCTTGACACAACTTGAAGGAAAACAATTGATTAAGAGCCCAAATGAGGTTGATCTCACACTAAGAGACTAGGGAGGGTTTGTTGCACCAAAGGAAGCCCTAACACTGGAGGAGGCCACTTCCAACAATTGGAGACCCATGGAAGCCACTTTGTGGCACCCCAACTGGATCTTAGGACCCCAACTCTCAAATCATGAACTTCGCAGGAATCTACACCTTCTTGGACACCTCATCACCCTTGGGCATGGCATTTGGAGCATTTACTATTGGTGACATTAGCATGAGAGTGCCTACAACTCACACGTGTGGACAAATTAGGGCACATTTTGATATAGCTAGTCGGTTAGCTTGTAATTCTATGACATTTTAGCATCAAACTTGTTTTAGGGTCTTTGTTAGGCTTATTATTAGTCCTAATCCTCATATAAAGAGAGGATAGGCTCATTGTTTGGATCATCATCACTTGTGACTTATTTTGGCCCTCTTAGAGATTTTCAACCTTGTTTTCTTGTGGAGATGTGACTTTATAGTGTATTTTTCTACTTGGAGCTATTTCGTTGGTCTCGAAGATGTCATTTTGGAGCAATAAAGGCTTGTTCATGCATTCTATCTTGTAAGTGTACCTTGGATTTGATAAAAAAAAATTTATGTGTCTAATATATGAAATGGTTGATTATCTAGGGTTTCTAATTTGCTAGTTATTGTTGAAAATCATTGTATTGAATCTAGATGATAGCATTGTATGCATTACTCACTCATAGAATGTGAATGGCAATCCCATTGGTGAATCTTTAAACTAGCTCTCCCAATTGACTTTGCTCCCTCACAAAAGTGATAGCTAGGGTTTTGAAACCTAGGGTTTTATTATTCCCTTACTCCTTGCCAAAATTTAGCATATCTTACACTCCCATAGACTCCATACCAAGGGCTAGACCCTAGCCTTGGTAACTTTGTTGATCACCTACAAAACTTCACTTAAATCACATTATGTCTCTCTAAATCTGATTTTTGACCCCTTGAGGATAAGTCGCTAGCTAGGGCTAGGGCATGAATTTTTACTAGGGTTGAAGACTTTGACTTGTGGAAGGATTCAACATTGGAAGGAGTGTTGGTTGCATCAAAATTAGCCCCTTGTAGTAGCTAATCTATCCATTTCAAAGCTAAATCCTTTATGTCCTAGGTAGATCTTGCTCTAGAAAAACCCTAGTTTGCCCTTCTCGTTCCTTAATTTGAAGGTATTGATTGTTTGGAAGCTTTTTCTTGGCCTTGTGACTCTAGGTTGATCCTTTTGGCTTGCTATTTCTCAAGCTCTATATCATTTGTACCTTGAATAGGCCTCATTAGAGGAAGCGAATTGCCCCATCATGCTTGATGAGCCTTGTTCTTAGGAAGAGTTGTCCTAAACCTATCTTGTCACCTTATCCCTTGGATTTAACATCTCTCATGGATGACCTAATAAGGGGAAGCCTCCCTAGTGGTGAAAGTACATAAACGAGCATGAGGTAGTGGCTATGGTGACAGTGGGCCACACCTCATTGCTGTCCCTTGGTCTAGTTTTTGCCTTGTGAGGGGTGAAAGTACATAAACGAGCATGAGGTAGTGGCTATGGTGACAGTGGGCCACACCTCATTGTTGTCCCTTGGTCTAGTTTTTGCCTTGTGAGCCCCCCTCACAAGGCTTGCTAGATTTTGAGGCAATGCCTTTGGTGTCGTTGCCCGAGAGTATATTAGTCAACCTCTTGGTGGGTTTAAACTTTAAAGATTAAACTTCACCTTTCTTTGAAGAGAAAAATTCATAATGAAAATCTGGATTCTCTTCTAGTGACCCCAACAGAACTTGACCATGGAACTTGGAAGTAGCTACTTAAACCCCCTTAACTTATCATCGAAGAAATGGTGAGTCTCCCGGCATTCCTTTTATGGATAGGGTAAGCTGTGTCCACTATCCCCCTGAGGTGGCATTGAAGGTGAATATTTGAGGGCATTTAATTCCCCTCAAATGACGTTTGATAACTTTTCGAGAATTGACCAATCCTTTTGCGTCCATGATCATCATTCCCTACAACTTTGCAATTGGATATGTCCTTTGGAAATATACCATCACTTTTGTTCTTATTAGGGTTTGTAAACTTGTGTTTCTTATCCTTATTACAAGTGTTTTTTATGCCTGCCTTTTGACTTTTATAATTTATCTTTTTTATTTAGCATTACAATGTATTTTGAGAATTATCTGAAGGATTAAAATGCATTGCTGTTGAAGAGCATGTCAAATTAAGTTTTTAGAAGTGCATCCCTATCTAACACTGATATATTATAGAACAAACTGTTCAAAGATCATTAAAGTATAAACTAGTTTGCACTTTTCTTTTCTAACTTCAGTGATTTGTCGAAACATGATTTTGATCTCTATTTTCTTGAACATTTTGATGCTTTAAAGCTTATTCGTGTTATTTGTTCAGACATATCTTTGACTGCTTGACTGTTTGACTGTTGTGTATGTCTTATTTTAAACTTTCCTTAAAAGCTCTGTGGCATTCTGAAATTTTAGGAAACACTCCTGATGTCTGTGAATCATGATTTAGTCAAAACCATTTATTTATAGACCAAATTTCTGTTGTGTTATTATTTTCTTCTGTTTGGCAATTTATAGAAGATTCTCTAGAGTATTCTGGAATCTGAACATGATTTTGATGTATTGGGGTTTTTCCAGACAGGTCTCACCTGTAGAAAATCTTCTGGTAAATTCAAACCTTGTATTCATTTGGATTGTTTTGAATTCTCTTTTGTATGACCAACATGCTAGAAAATTCACTGGCATGAAATATTCACACTTTCTTTAACCATTTCTCCAACTATTTGCTATTTAAATTTTCATTTTCTTTTAAATAAGAAATGAAAGTTTCTTTATTTGCGCATGCAGTGGAAGTGTCCTATGCGCAAGGAGAATTATTCAATGGACAGAATCATTAATTTTGTAAGTAATTTGTTGCAATATTTTGATGGGAACAGGATGATAAAGGGAACATCAAATTTATGCTAATTCCTAACATGTCAAAACTTTATGATTATCTAATATGGCAGATGAAAAACTACTCTAAGGACGTAACTGAAGTTGAGGTGAAACCAGATGCTTCTTGGTATCCAAAGGTTGAAGGTTATGCCAGTCTCCGTGAGCATTGAACAGCCAGATAGATCAATGATTATTTCAATTGGAAAAATTACACATCAACAGGGAAACTTGAACCAAGTTAAATGTGAGAGTATTGCCTTTAAAAATTGGAATAAAGAAGAATTGAGA
>APFE031622555.1:0-18992 GCA_000404065.3 Pinus taeda
GTCTGCCAAGATTAAACAGTTTGGACAGATATCATTCTCTATTCTACAACAAGAAATTGAAAACATGACATGGTCCAGGTTAGACTTTTGGACCAGCCATCAAAATTGAGTTTTTATCAAAACTGATACAGATATTACCTTCTCAGGGAAATATGGGATCTTTGCAGTTGTCAAAGTAGAACATATTTGGACCTTTGATATCCAATCATGAAAAATGAAACCTATTGGTATAGGTATCTAACACATGACATAGTAAGGAAGGAAGAAGGAGAGCCCATCTCATCCTTTGACAAGTCAAACTACACTTTCCCAAAAGCCTCCTCTTCCTTTGAGTGCATGGTGCAACCTTGAAAGCAAAAGCTTTAATCCTTCCCTCTTCCCCTATGCGTTATGCACCCTAGCCTTGCTTATGACACTTCCTTTGAATGCATGGTGTATTAGGTGTAAGGTTCCACCTTACCGACCATCAATAATATAGATAAATGAAGGTCACATTGAACGTTAGTACTTATTGTTTTTCTTCATAATATGACTAACTTAGTTTTCATGTAATCATGCTCCTTCATCTATTTCAACATGAGGAGTCAGGGATAAATTTCCCTTAAAAATAATTCCAAAACACATTTCTCCTCAAGTTTAAAAGAATTGTGTTCTCTTTTCATATTTATACATGAGCTCTAAGTAAGATTGGAAATAAATTCCACCATGATGCCATGTGTGAACATTAAGCTATATCAACCTATTTGATTTCCTATATTATGCTAAATAAGCTCTACTTATTGACTCTTGATATCATAACCATAAAAGTATGTCATAAGAACCTAAAATGTTATGCTTCTATTACAAAAATTACATAAAAGGGTATGAGCATCTTTTCATAATAAAATCTAATAAATATGGTATGTTTATGAAATGGAAAAATGGTATCACAAAAGTTATCGACCCAACCACATTTCCAAATTCATTAACTAAAAATTCTCAATCCCAATTATGAAGGTGAACATTTATTTGAAAAATGGCATCGTTTCAATCATAAGATTTGTATAATAAATGTTTCAGCTAAAGAAACTGTTATTACAAATTCAAAAGCAGATTATTTTTCAAAAAGTGCCAAGTAAAACAATGGACCTGCCAAAATTGGGCACAAATAGTTTTTTTTTCTACAATGATTGATGCATAAGATTACACCCATGAATGCATGGAACTAAGACAACTTATTATCCTCACTTGCACAAATAATTAAATCCTACACAATTGGTCACTGTAAAATTGTTTCCAACAACAATGCCTTTTTTTATAGCTTTAGATAATAAATGTAACAACTATCCTATTCTTTATTCAAACTTCAGAAAATTATTAAATTCATTTTCACACTCATACAAAAACTTGTAGACATAGGAAGCTACATCCATTAGATAATATATTCATAAATTTCTAGTGCATAAAAGCTATAGTAAGGAAGACATTCACTCTAACAATTTATATGCGTAAAATCTACAATCATTGAGGCATTTTGACAAACACTTTGCAAGCATGCAATCTACATTCATTGAGGCATTTTGTCAAACACTTTGCAAGCATGCAATCTACAACCATTGAAACATTTTGTGAAACAGTTGGAAGCCATAATCTGTTAAGGCAATTTTGACATGAATCTAAGATTCCTCCTAAACCTATTTAGATCATAAAAAATATAAATTAATTCTTAAAATGTTGGAATATTAAAAAGGGACCAAATCATCTTATTCTTTCACCAAAAACTCGACAACAAAAGCACATTATTGTCATCAGTAATCTGCAAAATCGCTCAGATTTACGATTTCGGTTCTGAAAAGAAAATTTTTGGAATCAAATTAGGGGTTACAGGTCCAAATGATACAAATACCTTCTAATGTTTTCTTGAATCATTACGAAACAACCCATTGATGGAATTATTTTAAACTAGCAAATATTATGACTCCTAGAATATCTTTTACAAGTTTTTTCAAACAAATAGCATGCAAACTTTAATATACAACCATGCATAAAAAAAAATAACATAGAATTAAGTTATACTTATGCATTGTCTAAATGCTTTTCTAAACCATCTCATCCACTCTAAGTGAATTGAAGGGTTTGAGATTCATCAAGCATTCTTTTCATTCAATCATTCCTACAAACACATGGCAAGCATCCTGAGTTATTGTAATACATATAGAGAAAGAATCCAAAATAAGATTTAACCAGTGATGATTCTTTTAACGCATTATGTATCCTTACTTGTTATCTACATTTGCAAGGATCACAAGTACATAATGACTAAAATTTACCTCAATTATTTTCTTTGAAACTCTTAGTAGCCATCATTTTTTTCATTTTTATTTTAAGGGCTAATATAGTGAATCCTCCAGGTATATTTTGGGTATGCATCCATTTCCTACTTCTTTGGTAGGCTGCAAGTTAACACTTATTCATGCATAATAATAATAAAATAGTGTTTCCCATTCAGGGATTTTTCCAAACACTTGGCAACATATCCTTAAACTCTTTCTAAAACATGCCTCTAATTACCTATTTCAATTAAAATAAAACAAAACCATAACTCATGAAACTCTTACCCGATTCCTTTGGAAATTCTTTATTGAAATTACCTTCAACAACATTTGCCTTTCCTTTCTCAAATTCTACAAGACCGAGGTTAGTACCATAAACTACATCAAAAATAATTCCAATCTTGAAATATAAACATCCATACATATAGATTGCTCTTACTCTTCATTTTCAACTAGCCAATAAGATTCTAGATAACATAAGCTTAAACCAAAACTTACAACAATTTAAAGTTCTACTTTTTATTTTATGTTATTGCTATAGTACAATTTTAAGACAATAGAATTATACTTGATGACGTATTCAAATCCAATCGCTAGAATTTGATCTATCTTTGATTCCTTAACCAACTCATTTGAACCATCTGGTTTTCCACCCACCCATATCCAGAGAAAAATTTTCCTCTTAGAACCCTTGAGTTGTAAGAGCTCACAAGTTGTACCAAAATATAGTAGTAGAGAGATATACAAGGAAATTTGAGGAAGATAAGTTTCACTTCCTCTCAGCACCACTCATGGTCAACTCCATTAGGTAGAGATACTTAGTAATTTATATTAGCATTTGGCTACCCTTCAATTCTCTCCCTCTCACAAGCTTATTTAAATCTATCCAACTCTTGGTATAACAATGCACCTCCCTTCCCAAGTGAGAAGACATGAGACAAATATATAGGAGGAGAAACAAATTCTTGTCATAAAGGAGGAGTAATAGGCATTTATTTAGAGAGTAACATATTCCATTTAGAGGAGTGTAACTCATGCCAGTAAGGAGAGGTATGCATACCTTAGTTAAGGAGAGTGTAACTTATGCATTAAAGAGTGCATAAGAGGAATCTTTTATGACATTATTTTAATGAGTGTAAGAGGAATCTTTTATGACATTATTTTAATGTGTAAGAGGAATATGTCATGTCTTTGATGAGTGCATAAGAGAGAGTGTAATGTATCATTAAGGGAGAGAGTTATGTAGAGTCATGAGAATCATCAAGGAGAGAGGTTTGAAGTGACTTGTAATTCCTTTTATAATAATATCATATTCTCATAGAGGATAATAGTATTAACAATATTGATGATTAAGTCAAGATTGAACTATTACGATTGATTATAAATAAGTTAATTTATTTTCCTTCAACTATACTTGATTACCAATTTATGCAAAGTGATTTACTATTTTTAAAAAGTCATACTTGAGATGCTAGACATTACTTTCTATTTTTAGAAAGTCACTCCATAATTGTCTAAAATGAGATTTTATTAAGGAAATTTTTCCATGAGCTTCCCATGAGTAGAATTTTTCTTCTAAAGAATAGGTATTATGCACCTGTATTACATGCATCTTTGTGCCTTAGTAGATTGAGGACACTACTCTGTAATCTACTCCAAAAATCCAATATTCCACACCTAGATCTTTTTAAATATTTAGGACTCTACACCCTAAAAATTTTATTGTAAATCCAAGACTCCACATATTTATCTTCCATGTATTTAGGAATTTGCACCCTAATTTCCATGGTTTCTCATCTACTCTTCTTTTAAACTCTACACTTCACCTTAAGGTATTTATTGTGAGCTCATACCCAGCTGATGGTTCATTGGCAAGGTCTAGTTCCAAGAGAAAGAATTTTTCATGGCTTCTGTATTCATTTTGGTTTTGAAGAAATGAATTCCACAGTCATTTATAATTTGAACATCCTTGTTTTAAAATAATCACACCGCTGCCACATCCTTCTCAGTACAAAATTAAGCATATATAATCATACAAATCATGTATCATGACTTCTACAGTCATTTATAATTTGAGCATCCTTGTTTGCAAATAACCAAGTCCCCTGCCACATCCTGCTTAGTACAAGATTAAGCATATATAATCATACAAATCATGTATCATCCATAAATAATATCTATCCATATGATCCACATAACCATGATCATCCGTAGATCCATGTGTCTCAATCCTGGATCACCATCCATGTCATACACCTGTGTCCAAACTAGAATACCAAAAGAGAAAACATCGATAATATGCACTTAACCAAAATCAATCTTTATCAGAAGCACCTAGCAATTGCGTCGCCCTAACTAGGTTTATAGCATAGAAGCATATACATAAGTCTGACAAGAATAATATTTATATCATTGCATCAAAATCACCCTCTCTAAGTGTCATCAAAGTTATCTCACCAAGAAGGGACATTACATACTCCCCCTCTTGGGCTAAACTTGGCTCAAAGTTTTACTTAGTGTCATCTATATCTAATATATTCTATATATATATTTATATATTATTATATAATATAACCAATCAGGTTGTCCATGAAGACAAAGTGCACCCTTTTTAATAAAGTAGCATGAATATTCACACCATACTAGATGGATTTTTACATACACCAATATATATACTATATCAAAACAATAATCTAATCAAGAATATTATATCTAGATACTATGATATGACAATGATCTCACATTAAAAATGATTGGCATTTCCTATCTAATGCATTAAGAATTCAATAATCTTTCATGTGTCATTCTCTTAAGTTTCTATAGAAAAATTGAGCTTTCGCACTCACAAAAAACTCTCACATTTGTTGTATAAACAACAATGATGGTCCATCCCATCTCACAATGAAATTTTCATACCGGAAGCATTAAATCATCACCATACAATTCCCATTGAAACTAGGTAACAAACCATGTCATATATGCCTTCGTATACTTAGCAGTCAAATCATTGCACGGGGGTGGGTCCTTTGTCCCAAAAACAAGGGGATCTGATACACAAATCTGGTGTTTGGCTTGGTCGTGACCTTAAAAATGGATAATAATAATAATATATATAGCCCACTCTTACATTCCGCTTGATTGATGTCTTCTCAATCCAATTTTTCCCTTTTTAATTCCATAAGGCACCCTTGCAATCAAAATCTTTAGGATCTACCTACAATTTTTAGTGAATGTTTAATCTTTAGAAAAAAAACATAAATTGAGGTTCAAGACACATTTTTTTAACTAACAAGCTAAGTTCCATACAATCCTCAGTGACCCACTTTTGTATTATAGACCATTCCTTGAATTTCCATAAGCTTCATATTTATTCACTTCTCTTACTTAAGAATCACTTATGAATGAGTCAATTAGAAGATATTAATTCCAAAAACAATTAAAGATATATTTTTGCAAGCTTGTAACCAAGAAGAACTTTCATAATTATGCAAATATGATATCTATATTATTGAATCTATCTTGATAACTACAAGTCAACCTATTTTCCAATTATAAAATTGCTCATTATTTTTATTCAATAATCAATCAATTCATTTGGTTTAAGGTCTTATTCCTTACTATTAATGCATACACAAAAACAAGCTATGGAAACAATACACTTGTCAAACTATGAACAATAATATTTAAACAACCACAAGGGAATTTCTAGGGAGAATTACCACCCTCTCAAAAGGCTACAGCATTTTGTAGGACTTCTCATACAATTATACATCCAAGCAAAAAAATCATAAATCCAACAATCTCTTCCAATCCACATACAATACAATCATCTTAGGTTTCTAAATCATTAAACAATTCCAATGCATCAAAATGTGATCTCACTCTCCTTGAATTTCTCCCTCAAAAAATATCACAAGCACATATTCTTGTAAAACAAGAACTCAAATAAGCTTTTCATTAATCATGTACCTTTTCCTTTAAGTTTAAATAATAAAAAATTCTCACAACATAAAATGTTTATCTCTGTTAGAGTAGGTTAGTTTGTTAGTCGAAAGGTACCTCAAGTTAATCATTTGTTGTTTTAAAGAAGGTAAAAATCATAAATTTGCTCATTGCCAGGTTTTGACCTGTCACTGCTCAAAGGAGTCATCATTAGTCAGGTTATCACTTTGGTCATCAAGGTCGGTCATTGGGAAGGAGTGTCTATTTTATGGGAAAGTTGTGTAACAAATTGTTGAGTCTGGGTATTAGATGATGATGGGTTGGTAATATGGTCAAAGTGTCTGCTATTGAAGAAAGGATCTTGGAAACATCCTAATCATTAATGTTTTCACCTATGCCTTTGCTAAAAATCATATTAATCCCTCTACCTATCTCCTTCTTCCCTCAGTTCATTACTTCCCCTCATTCCCTAATGTTTACATTTCTCCTATCGATTATTTTAGGCCTAAACCGTTATCCTTATTTTCACCTAACTACATTTCCCTAGGCCTAAACTATCCCCTTTCCTAAACATCATTACCCACCATGATTGAACCATCGTCATTTTCACCCCTGACACACTTTGTTTACCAAAGTTATCATATCTAAATCCTCTACCACCCTACAAAATTTGAACATCATTTTTTCAAGCATGTGAAATTTCATGAGGATCGTGGGTTACATGTCAATCTTGTTACATCAGCAGAATAATTTCAAACCATTGTAAATGCCACCAATTTTCTATATGATTGCTCGTAGGTGATTGACTCATCCCTCGTGTAGATAATGAGATGATTGGTTTTATTCCAAAGAAAATATTGCAAGGGAGTTCAAAGAACGCAAAGAAGCTTAGGATTCATAGTGAGGTTTACAGGTTGTAGAATAGTTCCAGCATGGCACTACATTTTTTCTGCACAAAGAGGGTTGCATCTTAGACTAGTCTTCAATGCACAGTTTGAACGCAAAGATTGGAGAGGTAGGGAGCCAGTCACCTCCCCTGAAATTTCTCATTGCTATTTCTCCTAGTTGTTGTGTCAAAATCATGTTTGTCCCTATTAAAAATGTGTGATGTGCACACTCTGTTCTGTTTGACAAACACATTATTGCCTCTAAGTGCGATGTCGCATTCATGTAGACTTAAAATTTGGATGATGAATGTTTCCTAAAGCAAATTAATTTTAGATGTCTTTTAAATTTTCAAAGATCTCTTTCTTGTATGCCACCGCATAGACTGTGTTGTCACCCTCCTATTGTTACAACTACTTAAGTAAATTTGTGTTGTCACTCGAGCCTATATTCATTCCTTTGGGTCTCCACATGCAGCGATAACCTAAATTCAAAATCAATATTTTATGTGTTGAGATAGGATGGCCCCTATTACTAGAAAAAAGGGAGGAGACCTTGTATGCACCAAACCCAACACTTTGAGCCTATTCAATTCATCCCTTGCGATTAGAGTGGATTTTTAGAACACAAAGTGCATCCCTTTCTGTCAAAAGATTCAAAAAGTAGGTCACAATGCCAAACTTTCTAGTTTATTTTCTCTCAATTTTCAAGACAGCAGAGTGAAACTAGGAGACCTGGAGATTATATTAACTGAGAAGCTTATAGTTGATGTAACCTATCTCCCAACAGTAGAGGAGAAATGGTTCAAGGGATACAAGCTAGATATTTTGGATTACAAGAAGCTTGTGAAACTAAAGTATCTTGAGCAGTTTGCTTCCACCTTCCCCAAAATTTATCTTCAAGAGTAGTATGTAGACCTTCTGAAGGTTATTCAAAGATACTTCACCTATGTGGGTAGGTTCAATAGAATATACCAGTACCATCTTAGGTTACTATGGAATTTCACTGAAAGCAAGCCAATGAACCTCCCTTATTTCTTGCTTAAGAGTCTAGAAAGAATGGCCACCAAAGTACAAATTCAAAAGGATAACCATGCTTCAAGTGTATTCCATTTCTCTTTAATCAAAATCATAGTTAAGCATGTTGTTGAAAGAAAGAAAATTATTTGGTCTGATTTTCTTGCAATATTGACCTATTGCCACCAAACTGGGTCACCATCAATGAAGACAGATAAAGAGCAGACCAAGCAAGAAAGTCCAAAAAAGGAGAGAACTCATGCAGTCATGGAAATGAAACCCATAAAGAAGGAAGGTGCCAAGATAGGCAAGTTGAGCAAGAAAGCCAAATTGCAAAGCATGGAGGATGACAAGATAGACAAAGGAATAGAAGATAAGGTGAGATTAGCTCAACAAGCCAAACTTAAAGTCAAAATTGAAGACACAATCCAAGATGAGTTTGTGATGAGACCCACAATGAGGTCTAGAGTTAACAAAACCCAAGAAGAGGCAGCCCTTCAAGAAATTGTGGAAATTTCTGAAGATAAGCATATAGATGTACAGGTTGATGATAAAGTGGATGAGGTCAGGGATCCAGAAATGGTGCAATCAGACTATGAGGACATAGCACCACTTGAGACAGGTGTGTGTAGTACAAAGAAGAAGACCCTAAGATAATAAATATGAAAGAGGCATTGTTTAAAAACCATATGAAAATAACATTTCTGGAGAAATAGAACAGGGATATAAAACGGACTAGTAAACCAGCATAAAACAAGACAGAGTCACCTGCAACAAGTGCCAAAGGATAGAAAAAAAAATGTTGCTTTTGCTAAACAAGCCAAGAATGTGGTAGTGGGGCCTAGTGAGCCAACAGTCAGGGTGTTCAAATCAAAGTTTAAATATGTGAAACAAATGAAACAAATAGCTAAATCCCCTGGTAGACCCCCATTCAGTCAATGGAAAAGAGTATCATTGGTGCTTGGAGGAGTTAGAGGAAAGCAAAGACCAAGTCAATCAATTCAGGCAACAAAATCTGAAGTATAAAAATTCCATCCAACATATTCTTGAAAATTGTGACCATGAAGTTAAAGAGACATCCAAAGCTCTTGATAATGCATGAATTTGTATGTTAGAAACTTGGTCCTGAATGCACAAATGAGAACTACGAGGAAAGATTTAGAGGAGGCACATAGATTGTTGAAGAGATATGAGGGAGAAGTTGTAATACCTCCGCTCATGAAAATGCCTAAATTTAATCCTAAATCCAAAGCCACACCTACCTTATCACCACCTATGAAGCAACATGACCTCTTTACTCCAGATTCCAAGTCCAAGGCTCCCAGCATCAAGGCTTCTAGTAGTAAAATATCAAGCAACAGGAAAAGGAAATGATTAGTCTTTCTTTCTTATTCTCAATTTTTTTCTTAATTTTCTGATGTGTTAATGTGTTGAAGTTGATGTGTTAATGTGCTGAAGTTGATAGGAGTAATGAAAAGCATTCAGAGAACAGTTGCAACAATTTTGATATGTAGGCGCTACACAGACTCTACGCACTCGCTACGCATCCCATGCTTTGACTATCTCATATACATTAGATGTTGGCCACTCAAGATTTGAAGATGCTGATGTGGAGTACATGTGGTTTCTCTCTCACCACCTTAGCTACTTGCCACGTATCAGTTCTAGAAGGATAAAATTTTGGGCGCTGCGCAGGCTTTTCAGCAGTCAAAAAGGCAGCTTTTTGGTGTTTTTTCTATTTCATTCATGTTGATCAATTCGAAGAATTTTTAAGTTAGTTTTTATTAAAATAATTTTTTTTTGCTTTAAAAAGGACAAAAATATGCTTTATGTTTTATATTTGGAGGAAAAGCATGTAAAAAATAGTAGTTTACTATGTTTTTTCAGTTTTGAATCGATCCTCTATGAGATCGAAGATGCAGTGAACCTGAACTTATTTTGATACATGTATCTACTATATATTTTCATAAATGAAGACAAAGAAGGTTGTCGTTGGTTTCTCAATTTCTAGAGGAGTTATTGCAGTTATGCTTGTGATTTGGTTTCAATGATCATGCCTTAATGTTGAAGGGGTTCGAATCGATTTATGGAGATTCTTGTGGTATGAATGTTTTCGGAATAAGTTTTTCTCTGACAGTTTATATTTCATTCTCTTGTCTGTTTTATTCGTACTAATTTACAGGTGTAGGGGACAGTTATACTTGAATTCATCTTATATGATCATGTATGGCTAAACCGAGTATATTTCAGTTGCAAATGAAATATGTGTGCCTTTAAAGTATTGTCTTTTCTCCTTGATGGTCATTGATTTGAGCTGCAGTGATAAAGTGTTATTATTTCTACTCTTTTGATAAATGTCTTCATACTCTTACCTTTTCTATAATACAATTTCGTTATTCATTACAAAAAATGTACTAATTAAGCCTCAATATATCAAGCTGGTTGGAGATACATCAACATGTCACAATAGGGATATCACTATTATTGTCAATAGTTTTTCTTAGAATCCTATACCACCTTCATTATCAAAATCCAAATATTTCCAGAACTGGTCTTTGTATGCTATAGAGTCAAATCTTTAGTTTTCATTAGTTGAGGGAGCCCCCTCCAGCTAGAAAGACCAGTTTTCAGCCCAGAGTAGTTTTTGGTTACCTTTATGGCCCTTTACTCAGCCTAAAGGGATTTACAGAGTGATAACATAGTGGCATCATTGTCAGGGATTTGAAAGTTTAAATTATCTCGGGAAGTTTCATGTCCAAAATTTACATCATAGGTTGAATTGTAAATATTTTTTTATTGTTAGAAATTTTCATTGCATGCATCCTTTTCTGAGAAGATATGGCTTCTCGGAGGTTTACCAGGAAGAACCTTGACCCAAACCATCCTGTAGTGGTTTTTGATCCTAAAAAGTTCCTCGCGAAGGAAAGAGTGGTGTTGGAAAGTCAAGCTAGTTATTGTCCTATCAGGAAATTTGTTTCCTCACCCGAAATTTCTTCTGAAATCCCATTGTTTAGAATGAGGTATTGTTCTAGTATCCCTGAAATTATAGCAAACTCAAACAATTTAAGTTCTTTTGTATCATCCCCAAGGATTGAGTTTAGTCAGAATATCATCCAGCAGTTTAGTAAACTCAAAGGTCTAGTTAACAAAGTTCAAAAAGTTGTTGAAAACACAGTCCTATCTCAGAGAAATACCCCTATTCAATCTATTTTCACTACTGGCTCTGTTTTGACTTTGGTTCAAAATCCTTCATCCTCAGTTTCGAATTTCATTCATCCAGTTCTTCCATCCTTTACTATTGTTGTTATACCGTCTATCAGTCACAAAACTACTCAAGTAGTAGTTATGGCAGCAAGATATGCTCCTATGGTATTTCCTACTCATCTTCATGGTATCCCTCTCAATTATGGGAAAATGCTTCCACAGTATGATGGCACAGGAGAAATCACTACTAAACATCATGTTGACAAGGTAAGTGATTTCGTGGATTTCAAGGAAGTAGACCATGATGATGTTAAAATCCGATTATTTGCTTCGAGTTTTTTTTATGATGTCAATAAATGGTTCAGGAATTCTCGCCCGAGAGAATTTGCAAATTATCAGGAGTTAGAAGATGCTTTCCTTGCAAGGTGGAGTGAAAAGAAGAACCCTTTGTAGATCTTGGTTGAGTACAACAACTGGAAAAGACAACCCGGAGAATCTGTTCAAGACTTTTCTACAGGGTTCAACAAATTGTACAATTCAATTGCTATAGATATTAAGCCTCCCCTTGGGTTGGCCTTACTGCATTATCTGGATGCTTTTGACCCTGAAATGGCTTATCAACTCAAAGAAAGAAACCTGGCAACATTGGAGGACATGCAAATAATGCAGTTAGTGTGGAGGCTAATCTATTAGCGAAAAATTATAAGTTGAAGTATGAGAAGAGAGTCATCATAAATGAGGATCCTGCCACTTCCTCATATGCCAAATTCGAAACATTGGTTAAGACAATGGAGATGATGATGGATAAAATTTCCCTAGCTAACTGGATAGCAGTTTGAGAGACCCAGATTGGTCCACAAATCAGAAATCTAGGTTTCCGAAGCAAGCCAAAGTTGCCTAACAAACATCGAGAGAAGAAAGGTACAAAAAAATCACAGCAGAAAATAACACCACCATTCCAACATAATTTTTCTCAAGATCAAGATGAGGAAGATGAAGAAATATTGTTGTCCCAATCCCAAAATGGTGCATTGATGATTAAAACGGAGGAATATAGAAAGGGTTTTCAAAATGCTATAATGAAAGTGCAGCGACAGTATAATTTGAGGAATAGGATTGTGGGAAGTAATGCAGCAAAGAAATATGCACCAATCAGCAATGAAGCAAGGAAAGAAATACATGCCAATGGTGTTAAAAACATCCTCCCCATTACAAGTGCTAAGAAGAAAGATATTCCTAGCACAAGTGCCCAAATGAAGGAGCCTCCTATCACTATTTTTGCAGCGGAAGGACAACATACACAAAGACAAATAGGTTGTAGAAAATAAGAATGTTGTTCACAAGGAGACTGAAAAAGTAACAAGTCTTTTTAATCTCAAAGTTGAAGTTGCTAAGTTGAAAATTTTTATTCCTCTTGGTGAATTGGTAAGAAATGATCAATATAGGTTTCATATTTTAAAGGCACTTAAAGTAGATCAAACCTCTTATATAGTTAATATATCAGATGATCATCCAGCTATCATCTTTGGCAAAAAATTGAGGATAAAACACAGGATGGTGATGTTCCTCCCTTTTATGTTAGTTTGAATGTACATGAACAAATTCTACACAATGTTATGTTGAACTCTGGGGCGTCACATAATTTAATGCCAAAGGTGATTATGGAGAGGTTGAGATTAGACATTACACGACCATAAAAGGACCTTTACTCATTTGATTCTAGCAAGGTGAAATGCCTGGGTTTAATTATATATCTAGCAATATCCTTGACTGAGATTCCTTCCAAATGCATGTTGATGGAAATCGTGGTGGAAAACATACCTCCTAGGTATGGTATGTTATGATATAGATCTTCAATACAAAAACTAAATGGAGCATTACAAACTGATATGTCATAAATTACAATTCCGGTTTTTGGAGGACAAATGAGAAGGTTATACAAGCAACCTCTCATGCAGTATATGATCAGTAGTAAAGACAAGCATGTTAACCATCCAAACTATGTTGTCCATTCTAATGTAGATTCATTCATTTTGTTTAATTCGAGTTGTCTCGTAGATGAAGGTCTTGTTTCAGAGATTGAAGAAGAGGGGGACAACATTCAGGAAAAAGAAATTTTGCATCGAGATTCATGGCAGGATAGCCAAAGTAAATTAGATTTCAAAAAGAAGGAAGACATAGAAATGGAGTTAGGTGTTTTGAGTAAGGATAAATAGACATATGCAAAACAAATTTAGGAAGCAGACAGCCTCAAAAAAGAAGAAAAAGACATCAATGAAAGGGAGAGACTGATCAGCCAGTCTGCCCTCAAAAAAGCTAAAAATTTCAAAGCTAAAATAGATGGTAAAGGAAGGAAGAAACATCAAGTTTGGACCATGCATTTTGATGGAGCAGAAAGCAAACAAGGAGATGGAGTGGGAGTGTGGATTATCAGTCCAGAAATTGGTAAGTCAAAACTGAGTTCATATAAAGTGGAGTTTAATTGTACCAACAATATGGCAGAATATGAAGCTCTGATTTTGGATTTGAGGAATTTGAAAATATCAGGGGCTAAAAGAATTGTTGCCTTTGGTGATTCTAAGTTGGTGGTTAGGCAAGTCGAAGGAGAATACCAAACCAAGCATTTCCACATGCAAGCCTATTGGAATGATGTACTTGATTATTTGTAGAATTTTGTTGAATACTGTTTTTTAGTGGTTCTGAGGAAAGAAAATGTTGTTGCATATACATTGGCTACTTCAGTCTCTGATTTTGACATGCCCATTGATGTTAAATGAAAGTACAAGGTAGAGGTGATACATAGACCCATTGTTCCAGATAACAATGGTTATTGGCAAGTACTTTAAAATAACAAGCAAGTAGAAATTTTCCTACTAATGAAAGAAGAGTTTTCTATAATGAGATGGGAAAGGGACAGTGAATGGGAAGATGCAGATAAGGAGAGTTTCATAAATCAAATGAAGGGGGAATTGGATAAGCAAGGCTCTGAATTGAAGATATTTTTGTTAAAGGACAATATCCTTCCAAGAGGTCTGGTACCTTTGGAAGAATTGTTTGACTAAAATGATGTGGCCAAAAGACAAAAATTAGCACGGTTGGAGAAGGAATTTAAGAATGCAATATAGGTACAATAGAACACCCAAAGATCATAAATGTATCCAAAACCTTGAGCCCTGATATGAAGAGAAGATCTTTGGAATTGTTTAGTGAGTTCTCTAATGTTTTTTCTTGGGGGTACGAAGACTTGAAGGTGTATGACAAAGAGATCATTTATCATATAATACCAGTAAAAAAGGATCAAAGGCCATTCAAGCAGAAGTTGCGGAGGACCAATCCGGTATTGTTGCCCTTAATTGAAAAAGAAGCAAGGAAATCTTTTGATGTTGGTATTATAATTCCCCTCAGTTTTTTAGATTGGTTTTCTAATTTGGTACCAGTCAAAAAGAAAATGGGTGAACTTAGATTGTGTGTATATTTCAGGAACTTAAACAGGGTGTCCCTCAAGGACAGCTATCCACTGCCATAAATGGACCATGTTCTCCAGAAAGTAGTGGGTGCTAGAAGAATGTCACTATTGGATGGATTCTCTGGGTATAACTAGATTTCGGTTCACCCAGAGGACCAAGATAAGATTGCCTTTACAACTACCTAGGGTACTTTCAAGTATGATAAGATGTTGTTTGGTTTGATGAATGCGGGGGCTACATTTCAGCGGACGATGGACATAGCTTTTGCAGAAGAAAGAGATAAGTTTCTTGTCATATACTTGGATGAAATTATGTTTACTCACAATCGGATGAGGAACATTTGTAGCACTTAAGAGAAGTTTTAGAAAAGTGCAAGAAATATGGCATCTCATTAAATCCCAAAAAGTCCTTGTTTGGCCTAGAGGAAGGCAAATTGTTGGATCATATCATTTTGAAAGATGGCATAAAAATTGACCTTAACAGAATTGCAGCAACTCAGAAAATTGATGCTTTTAGGAGTAAAAAGGAAATTCAGTCCTTTTTAGGTATAATTAATTTTTTGAGAAGTTTCATTCCCAATTTGGCTGAGATCTCTACGAAAATTACAAACATGCTGAAGCGGGACAGTGAGTTGAAATGGAACAAAGACAGTAAGAAATCATTCAGTGAAGTTAAAGAAGCCTTGTCATGTGCTCCTACCTTGGCCAACCCAGATTATACAAGGGATTTCACAGTGTTTTATTTTGCATCTAAGCATAGTATTGTTGTGGTTCTTTTGTAGAAAAATCATCGGGGAGTTGAACAACCTATTGCATTTTTTAGTAGGGTGCTAAGAGATGTTGTGCTCAAATATGACATAATGGAAAAACAAGAATTTGTGCTTGTTAAGGCCCTAAAAGACTTTCGGGTATACATTTTACATTCTCATGTTGTGGCTTATGTGCCTAGTGCTGTAGTTAAAAATATTTTGAATCAAAGTGACCCAAATGGAAGGAGGGGCAAGTGGATCGCAACAATTCTTGAATATGACATAGAAATTAAGTTGACAAAGTTGATTAAAGGTTAGGATTTGGCTTGGATGATGGCAGAATCAAATTTTCAGTCCCTTCAAATTAATTTTCTTGTTGTCCTAATAGAGGAAGAACTCTTAAATGTTTTCCAACAAGTGCCAAAGAAATTCGTTGCTTCACCATGGTATGCAAATATCCTATATGTTTTACAACATTTGCAAGCACTGCTAGACTGGCCCAAAACTAAAGCCTGGTTTTTAAAATTAAAAGCAGTGTAATTTTGTATTATTGACCAATTCTTAAACTGGAAAGATCCTAGTGGGATGTTTCTTAATTTTTTACTGGAGGATGAGGCTCAAACAACAGTAGAGGAATTCCATAAGGGGGATTGTGGTGGTCACTTATATTGGAAAACTACAACGAATAAGATTTTAAGAGCTGGCCTTTATTGGCCTATTTTATTTGTTGATGTTTATAAGAAGGTGGTCATTTGTAAAAAACGTCAGATGTTCAAGGGTAGAAAGAAGTTGCTTCCCTTGCCTCTCAATCCTATAGCAGTCGAGTCACCATTTAAACAATGGGGACTTGATTTCATTGGATAAATTCATCCTTCCTCATCTAGGAAACATAAATGGAATTTAACAGGAAATGATTATTTTACAAAATGGATTGAAACAACCCCTGCTAGATAGGCCACAGACGCAACTATCATCCAATTTCTGGAAAACAACATTATGTCCCATTTTGGTTTTCCACAAAATATTATCACGGACAACGTCATTGCATTCAAGTCAAAAAGGATGATTGAATTCTACTAACAAATATAATATCACTTTGGGTCATTCCAAAGCCTATTACCCTCAGGGAATTGGCTTGGCAGAGTCATCCAATAGGAATCTTGTCAACATTATTAGAAATTTGTTACAGGAGAATAAAAGGAATTGGCACAAAAAATTGATCCATGCACTATGGGCAGATCGTGTGAGTACTAAAATATCCATAGGCATGTCTCCATTTGAGTTGGTATATGGAACAGAGGCTTTGTTTCCTTCATCTCTCGGAGTGTCGATCATGAGATTGTTACAAGAAGAAGTAGAGCCCAATGACATGTAGTGGAGAATTGGCCAAATGATCCAGCTCCAACATTTAACAGAAGAGGTATTCAGGAATACACAGTTGTTACAAGACTGGATAAAGAAGATCTATGATAAAAGAACAAAGGCAACAGATTTTCAAATTAGAAATTTGGTGCTAAAATGGGATGCTCGGAATGAAGATAATGGAAAGGATGGGAAATTTGAGAACTTATGGAAGGGGCCTTTTAAAGTTGCTACATTAAGAGGGAAGAATGCATATTTACTTGAAAATTTGTCAGATGAGCCAGTCGGAACAGGGCCTGTGAATGGCAGGTTGCTCAAACATTTCCTCACTTAAGATGGATTCTAAAGGATCATTTCATTGTCTATACCATTTTAATATTGAATTATGCAAGTTTGGGTAGTTATAGTTAATATTTGAAGCCTGGAGTGAAGGCCATTGTTACACAGTAAAATGTCACTGTCACCTTGTCAGTCTCCCTACTGTGTCATAAAGTCACATTCACCTTGCCTATGCTCTCTGAAATGGCTAAAAACCCTCTTTGCCTAAGTTTATTGAATCATCGCGTCTGTTTCTAAAATAACTGCGCTGATAATGTAGCTGCTGCGCTGCCAGCGCGGAAGCACACGTGTTTTCCGCGCTGGTCCAATTTCACGGACAGCGCGCCCTCCGCTTGTTCATTGTGCGCTGACCAGACCTCTTCTATAATCTATTTGCGATGCCAACGCGCCAGCCCAGTTTTGCACCCGCGCTGATCCTATTTAGGCGAGTTTGTTCTAACAGCCAGCCTTCCAGATGACTCCAGACTTGGTTGTTAGCATTGTTAAGGTCGCCATCCTTTCTCTAGCATGTTTGTTCGACTGATCATCCACTTATCTTGGGGGAAAGCTCATCCTTTACCTATTCATGGAGACTCCTTCTCCTTTATAAGCCTCCTCCATTGCCCATGAGCAGCTGGTTTTGGAACATATAGACTTTGATTAAGGAATTCTTAGTGCATTAGTACTGCTCTTTGTAGGCATTTGGTGTGTTGTGTGAGGATTGCTTTTGGGCTTGAGGAAGGTTATGAGCTTGTTGCCTTGTATGTGAGAGAGAGACCTCTTTGACTTGGGAGATTTGCTTCAAAGGTGAATGCTTGGAAGACATGCTGACTGGACCCTCTAGAGAAGGACTCAGCGTCAGGACTTCGGTTGTACCTTACTCTATTTTCTGATTAATAAAGATAGATGACTACTCTTATGGTTCCATTTCCATTTGTCCTATGAATGATTAATTTAAATTGTATCCTTCCTGACTGATACATAGTTGTTTTTAGTAGATTTTACGCTTGCGTTTGTTCTCTCTTTGCTTGTGGAGGTGTCCGTCTGCGAAGATAGTGGAGGACTGTGATCGGCTGGAGCAAAGGAGAGAGAGGATCATCTCTTCGTCAAACATAGTGTTGGAATCCAAGTAGGTTTCTTTTACCCACTTGTTAATTACAACTAGGAACCTGCAGTGTAGCATTGTTTGATTGTTGCTAGACCACTTTTGGGCTAGTATGGATCGCCTCTATCCGTAGAGGGGATTTACCTCTCCAACAATTTGGCGACTCCGCTGGGGAGCTTGCTTGTCTCTTTGTAGTCCACCCTTGTTTTGATTTGGTTATTGCTTCTTTGTCAAAGTTTGGGGATTGATTTGTTGTTGATTTGTTTCCTGGTTCGTCCTGGGAACTGCTTTAATTGTCTTGAAAGCCTGTTGCCTAGGTTTGGGGGTGTTTGGTTCGATTTTATTTGTTTTTTAGCCTCAGCGCGTTTTATTTCATAACAGGTCCGTTGACATCGCACAGTGTCTTCTTTGTCTTTTTGTCATCGCGTTTATACATTAAACAGTCGCGCTGACCCTGTTTTCGGGCCAACGCCCTTTATCTGTGTCCTTCCGCGCTGACAGCGCAAAGTTGCTACAGGCACTTCTTTGTCATCGCTTTGTTGCTGAGGGGTCACCCGCGCTGATCCTGTAAAACTCTTTTTTGTCCGAATTGGCTTCCTAAACCTCTTGGTTTGGCTGTCCCCTGCTTTTTCC